>VWZD01004039.1:93298-127778 GCA_013396695.1 Sakesphorus luctuosus
GAGTTCTTTTCCGGTTTCCGGGAGCTCGGGAGGGAACCGGAGGAGCTTGGATGGTCCGGTGTCTCTGTCAGTGTTTTCCTGGCTCTGGACGTTGATGAGATTGTATCGTTGCCTGTTTCCCTCCTTTCTTGAAGTTTTGAATTGTATTCATTAGTTTCATTTGTTCTGTTTTAGTTCATTCCTTTTTGTTCCTTGTTGCCCCTTCCCTTCCCCTTTTTCCCTTTCCCCTGGGGTGGGGTCCACATAGTGAGTAAATTGCATACATGTTTGTGGATGTTAAGAAATATAATTCCTTTTTGAGTCAGTTCAGTTTCTTTTGAGTTTTTCCCCTTTGCAGTTTTTTTTTCTTCCTTGCTGAGAAAGCTCGGGAAAAGGGAGGAAGGCAGTCCAGGGTTGGTAAAAAACTGGGCCAAACCTGAGACATGGACTCAATTCCAGGCACAGAAGCAAGAAAGGTGGTCTTTAAATGTTTTTTCCAGCAGATATTTCCCACCTGAAGCAGCCCAATAGTGTCATTTTCCCCATGCTTTCTATACATTTAGATAATGATGGAATGGAGTGAACTAGTCATGACCATTGTGAACAGATCCATATAAAAATGAAAAGCAGAGGGAGAAAACTTCAACCCCACAATTAGGCTGCTTGTGTACTAAAGAGGAAAACACACTCTGTAGTCATCCATTATTTGAGCTCTATAGGCCCACATTGACACTGTCATTAAGTATTAACTTAGGCTCAGAATTAAAAATATTTCTTGAGCCTTATTTAAAAATTACTTTGTATATATGCCTGTAACAGGCAAACCCATAGAACTTACCATATTCCTATTCAATCTCAGTTCTTGAATGCTCGCAATGTGGAGAACTTATACTTAAGTCTTACAAATACTACTGCTGAAGTCAGGACTGTACACACACAGTACATGTGTTTCAATGTAAAGCAAGTGATGAGTTTCTAGAGTAAAGAAAATTACTTCTAATAAAAGCAAAATGTGTTGCCAAGTCACTGACTTGCCAAAGGAAAAGACAGCCTTAGTATCTTTATGCATATCACTGCTGGCTACAAAGCCAAATTGCTGGGAGAAACTCCCTTCAACCAGAAAGCTGTCTCATGCCTTTAAAAACTCTGACCCCTCAAACAGCTGTGGCAGCTTCTGTAAAGACTGGCATGAGATCATTTCAGAACTGCAAGTCCTGCACACCTTTAAACAAAGTTGTTCAAGGAGTGATTCTTCTGCCTCTGAACATGGAAAATACTGCACAAAATCCAATCTGCCGTGGGAAAATAAAAGACATCATGCCGACCTCTTTTGGCCTATCCAAACATGCCAGTTAAAGACTGGGATGAAGTTGGGAATGTCAAAGATGAAACCACTGGAAAGCACAGTTCCAGTGTGAGGAATGTCACTGTTTACCAGGTTACAGTCTCCTTGCTTTGGTTCCACCCTGCACACACATTCCTGCTGGGTATAAAAGCTGAGACACATCTTGATGATGAGGGTCCATTAAAGCCATTAGGACCCTACTGGACAATAAGTCATAAATTTAAATGAACTTTGCTTTAAATGGACAGTATGGAAATGTTTCTCCCTGTAGATAAATGCACCCATACTCACGATTTTTACATTAAACAGAAAATAAAAGAAAACTTCACCACCATGGTTACTCTTTTAGAGCAAGAACAAAAGCTATTCATGTACCCAATGCATGCTGGCAACACACTGTTCAGCAGCAGTAAGAATAAACACATTCATTAACCATTAGGATCTTCCAGCTGCCAAGACAGACTGCGAATGTCTCCAAACCCCATTGATAAATCACAGAGTACAGAAAACCCTGAAAAGCAATTGTCCTGCTTTTGCTTGTTTTTCAGCCCAGCCACAAAATGTGCCAGCTGCTGAACAATGGCTGTCAGCAAAGCTGTCACAGAATCACAAGCAAAAATCTAAGAACTAAATCTTACATAGCTTGCACTTTACAGATGCTTATTTTAAATGAAAAATGTGTTGCTTCATGATGGACACACACATGTACATTGAGGGAGAATGGTGAAGATGAACTTACCATGTTACAGAGCTAAATTACAGAATAAAATTATTTTGATGTATTTAAATGCACCAATGTAGCTTTTTTTGTCTTCCTGTGCTACTCAGTGTACCACAACAGGAAAATAAAAAATGCAAAAGAAAAACATGAAACAAAAAAACACCCAGCCCCAAAAACCCTCTAAGCACTTGGCCTTCAGTTCCTTCTCCAAAGAACCAACTGTTGAACCCCTGCTCCCATTCATCCCCACCTAGAATAAAGTGTGCATTTGGGAATGACAAATACTTCCCAAAACAAGGCAAATCTAGGAGAAAAAAAATCTACAATATGTCACACTGGACTTTAGTAATTCCCACAGTTGCTTTCAGAGCAACTCCAGAATTGACAGTTCACACTAAAACCCATATTATCATACTAGGAAAAGGAGCATAAATAAGTAAGAAGACTAGATAAAGAGCACAGCAGTGGCAGCAGAACTCGTGGGAAAACCAACCAGCCAAATGTAACTAAACAACAAGAAGTTAATCCTTGACAGAATAAAAACATATGCCTGAGATGGAGATTAAGAGGTAGCATAACAATCTATCCTAGGGGAGGAATCAGGAAAAAACAAAAAAATATTGGAACAGGGTAAGAGCTGGAACACAACTGAAGGGATGGGGGCAGAGAGGAGGATGAGAGGTGAGGGCAAGGCAAGTAAGAATGAAGTTGACTGAGAGTGCACCAAAAGCCAGACAGAAAATTCAAAACAGAGGCAATGATGCAGCAGGCACAGAAAATAAGATCGTTCTGTCGGAGTACACTAGAGAGAACAACAGTCAGACTCACAGAAGAGTTCCAGTCATGCCAAGGCAGCTATCTCATGTTAATAGAACTAGCACTTTTTGCATGCTTTAGAGAAGGATGAGTGCTCAAAATTTAGCAATAGCTTTTCATAAGAAGTGGCTGGAAAGAAAGGGAGAAGAGACCAAAAGTAGATGAAGTTTACAGGATGAGACTGGCAATGGCAATAACAAAGTAAATGGATTGAGCTAAGAGCCCACATTCTCATACTTTGATTTAAAGGAGAAACTAAGAAAGCTCCAACGGGAGTAGGCAGGGATGTAAAAATTATGGAGGTTTTCAAAATCATGCAGAAGAATTGATAAGGAGAAAGAAGGACTGATATTCACCAAAATACTGCATAACTAGGACAAATACTGACAGAAACCAGTGAGAGATTGGTGCCTCTGCACACAGGCAGTAAAAGCTATGAACTTCCATGGGAAAACAACCATCAGGTCCAGGTAGCATAAAGTCAGGGAGAGGTTGCAACACTAACTTGTTCTGCATGATGGGTATGCTTATGCTGAGAGTAGAATGCTGAGGGTGGCTGAGTACATGATCTCCATAACTAGCAAATGTTCTTGCTGGAGTCAGAAACAGTCCTAAGCCAGCTGGTCCAACCCAACAACAGAGTGTTTCTTATGCCATCTGATTTCCAGCTCCACCAAACACTATCTTACGCCTCTTCTCTCATATTGACAAAACAAAGAAAAACATGAAAGTCCCACCCCAAACCAGGAACTGGAAAAGAAGAAAGTGATAGTGCAAGTTTATGCTGCGTAGGGAACAACCACTAAAAGAGAAAGGTAACCATAACAGAGCTCAGGTTCAAATAAAGGGAAGCAAGTCAAAACTTAGTATTTTATCAATACTTTTGTAACCATTTAATGCTTAGAAGTCAATCACTGAGACTATAAGAGGTATCAAAACCAACAAGAGCATCCTGTTCAACAGCCTCAAAACAGCAAGCACCCAATTGCTGGTGGTATCTCAGGCACCCGAAAAAAGGGCAGCCACAGGTACAATATTCACCCCGTCTCCTGCATGACAAGAGCAAAGCATTCCAGTAACAACCTGTAATTCCTAAGTCCCTATGAAGTTAATCTTGAGGTAATCAGGCCTTATTGTCCTTGGAACAGAAGGAATAGAAATTCAGCCTTTCAAAACAAAAACATGCACCCTAGGGTGTACACACAATGGAATGGAAATTCTGTGGGCCCTAGGCATGCCTTTTCAAATAAAAAAATGGTCTTAATGACACCACTTATCTATAGGATCAGTAAGTTATCAAAACTGGCTGATGTTGCCATGAAGAGTGGTAGTTTGGTAGAAGACAATGAAATCTCTGTTTCATATGAGAACATACATAAAGCCTGGATAAGAATAGAAACAGGAAGAAAAATCCAGAGAAAACTTTCTGCACCCAAACATGGCTGGGAGATTGTGTGAATGAGGCTTGACAGCAAGAGAAAGTTGGTTTCTCTGGATGTTACGACTACCCTTCACTGCAGTCACTGCAGCAATGTAGAAGTTACACAACCTGCAGGGACGGTCAAACAATACCGACTCTTCTCAGAGACAGATCCTTGCTGAAAGAAAAAAGGATTTCATGGCTCCACCCCTTCACTGATGTAACCTCATTTTTAGAAATTGAAAAATTCAACTTGTGTAAAATTTGCAAACAAACCAGGTTATTACCATAAAGAATTTCCCAATAACCCAAGAGCTGTCAGGAAATTGCCCTGAACACGACAGGCAGAAAACACACTCCTATATGCATTTGGTAAGAGTAATTAGTACAATAAATGAATCATGCAAACTAATGAAGGAGCTAGGCAATTTAAATCACAGTCCATTCATTCCCTCCCTTTTCAGAGAAGGGTGAAGGAAACCTACATGGCATATTAAACAGTTAGCTCTTGAATTACAAAGCACATCATGCCAAAATCATTGCAAGTAGTGAGCATTCAGACATGCAAAAGCAGACCAAAAGTTAACTCACTGCTGATAGCTAACCATACTGTGTTACGCATGTTTGAAGAGAAATAAAGGAAAAAAAACACCAACAAAAAACCTCACAAGAACATTCTGGCAGTCAGACAGCTATCACGAGAGTAAATCTATGCTCCAGTGATATTTCAGACTTCCATCCCCACTGTGCTCGTCATTTTCAGAAGAATAGGATTTGTCTCACAGCAGTTGATGGGTAAGAAAGAAAGGCAATCAGACTAAGAGGCTTTAATAATCCACAAAATTGGGACTACTGAGCAACTTACTGATACTCTGCTTTTCATGTCAAGATTACAGCCCTTGCTGCCCTACAAAAAATGGGACAGGGGGTGTGGGGTCAGACAGAGAAGAAAGCTCCCAACCCCAGTTGCTGTTTTGTTATTGATATCTGACTGAAAGCATCCAGGTCTGTGCTGCAGTTACAGGAAAGACAGACACCATTAAAAGCACTTCCACTCTCTTTCTAACAGAAGGAACACTAGATGGTGCTACATCCGCATTCCTATCTTTATGCTCTCAGAGGAATGGGAACAGCAAGAAAAGGGAAAGTTTAAAGGAAAAACAACTAAGACAACATAGGTGCCTCCCACACGTAGCAGCAGCATTCCACTTCCATATGGTGCTGCCCCACTCTCCACCAACCGTGGGACTGGAGTCGCCTGCCCGTTTACTGACAGGAGCTTCACAATCAACAGCAGCAGAAACTCTGTCAGACTGCATTGACTTGTTCTCTTAAATCTTGCTAACAAAACCCAAAATGAACAAAAAAACCTGCAGCAGCTACTGAGCCCATTTTCAGTTTTAACAGTATTAGAAAATATGTGCTCCAACTGCAACTCTTAGAACATTCATAAACAATTTTTTTTAATTAATCAATTGTCCTATTTCATTTGCCCTTTTATGCTTCAGTTAGCACAGAATCAAAAGCATTTATTTGCCTAACACTTCAGGACAGCAACTGTGGGCTTCAGATGGCTTTGCTGTCAAATTCAGTGGGAAAGAAGTCTCTTAGGGTGCTGTTCCCCACTCAGGCAATGGCTTAAAGAAAGTTTTCACCATCCTTTTTCTGTCACCCAGGCCCATCCCTACACTCATTCCCTCTGTTACGCCAATGGAACTGCTTTTAGGCTACACAGCAGGACAGATCAGAGGCGTGACCTACCTACAATGGAACCCTCCTCTCCCCTCTGACACAAAAGCAGGGCAAGGATTCTATCCAGACCAGCTGCCTAAAATACCTCCCATTACACCCCCACAACAATCTGCACAAGCACAGAGTTCTGAGGTGGTTTGGGGACAAGAAATGTTGAAGCCAAGCCTGTATCCAAGAAAATATGCTTAGCACAATCAGAATGTGCAATGCTCTCAGCTACCTCACATCTGCTCTTGAGTCCCAGGCAGGAAAGACTGTGCTTCGGAGAGAGAATGCCAAAGTGCCTCTCTACTGCCAGCAGAAAACAGCAAACAAAAAACAACAACAACAAAGGAAGCAGCAACAACTGAAAGTTCTTTGAGCATCAATGGTCTTCTAGAAAATTTAAACAACAAAACGTGCACATCATATAATTTATTATTAGTTGTATTACAGACAACTCCAACTAATTAGCATTAGCTGGTGACATTTCAGAAAGCATCAACACACCACACTGTGCCTCCGTTTCTCATTTTTTTCTTAACTGTGCCCATGCTTTTATTTGCAAGAATTTTTGTAGATAACTTTTACAATAGGCTGTAGGTGTGAGTCTTAGACTAAAAAAAATTCGATTAACAGATTGCTGAATTTGAACTCTAGAAGGAGACAAGGTCTGGCATCAGAAGAAAAATTATGGTAGATGTAGACTTGATATGAGAAATTTCTTTCCCACTAAAGTTTAAAAGTGTAAATAGTGCTAACCTGTCAGTCAGAATTAAACAAAGTCTTCAGGTCAAAGCCTCTGACAATCCTTATTCCTCTTCAAATATTTATCTCTCTGCTTGTTTTGAGGGTATTTGCTGCATATCTGCATATAATACTGACTGAGATTTCACGGAGGGAGTATGGGACCAATTCCTCCCAGCCTATGCCCTTTGACACTTTAAAAAGCACAGCAAAAAGCTGAAACTCAGAAAAATCCACTAAAAAAACCGAAAACCCAAAACAAAGCACAACACAACAACCAACTAGCCAACCAAACACCACTATTTCTATTGCAAGTCTTACCATGCTGTCTGCAGGTCACAAACTGCACAAATCTGCCACTGGAGAATAGCAAATCCGTTTAAAAAAAGCATTATAGGATCAATCTGTAAATCACACTTGGCTGACAACTACGCTACAAGAAAGAGATTCAGAAACTACATCAGGTTTGAAGGAATGTGAAGTAGCAAGAACATGCACTGACCTCCATTTAATAAAAAGGGTTTTAAAAGTTTAAAAAGCGAGAGTTTGTCCTGCCTTTCAAAGAACCACAATCAAGAAGGCATCTTGCTTCATGAAAGAAGTTGGCTGTCCTGGCTTGTAGTCAGAAATAGAAAAACAAAGTTAAATTCCTGTTAACAGGGGAGCGGGGAAAAACAGAGACAGGACACAGCCAAGAGAACAACTTGCAAGACTCTTTTACAAGGGGCCTGGAAAACACAGTTATGATACCAAGAATGCAACTCTGTGATGTGTATTTTCTAGTGTACCTACCAAGAAAATGGCAGCGCAAAGGGTGACCTGCTTATGAACTAACCAGTTAAAGAGCTCTAAATCCATGAAAACAAGAGAGGAAGGACAGTAAGTTTCTTTAAACAAAACAGTTATTTTATGTAGAAACATACCTGACTGAAAGTGATTCCAGTGTTAATCCTGCTGCTTGTCCTCTCAAGTGAATTGGAATGGACTTGGGAGCACCTCTGCCCTTCTTTTTATTTACTTTTTTCCAGAGTATCAATCCTTAGGAACTACACAGCAGTTGGGCTGAGCTATGGCAAGGCATGCTACTAAAGTATCTGTTGATGGTCACCATCACCTAATTCCCCGACCTACAGACGATTGCAGAAAAGGCTGAAAGTAACTCAGGATAAATGTATCTGGCAGCCAATAACACGGCACCAGTGCTATTTCTGTTTTTCTCAGACATCTCATTTCTCCCTTCCAAAATTCAGTTGATTCCTGAAACATTCCCAAAAGGATTTGGAACTGACAAGGTCACTTTAAGCTAAAAGAAGCCTCACAGCTCAGACAACAAGCCATGCATTTGAAATGGAAACTGCCTGTCATTTCATAGCCATAACCATGACTAAATTGAGTTATAATGATTATTCAAACACAAAAAAATTGGGTCAGCTGACCACATCACTACGAATCTAGTTCTATTTAAAATAACACATTTCAACACATATTCAATTTATTCAAATGAATCTATAATAAGAAGGTATTTGCCCTTTCATAAAAGCATGCAGAGGAAGCTGTTCCATATTCCTTAACTTTTATTTTTCTAGAACTAACATGACAAAAATTAAATAGGGTTGAAAAGCAAAAATACTTACAGTCAAAGAATAAAGCAATTCTTTTATAAAGATAAAAATCAAAATTGTGTTGAACATTAGGACAAGCACTCCCTAAACTTTAGGCTGCAGTGTTTCCTTTCCCTCATCCTGACTTTATTTTCCAAAAAACTTCACATGGTTCAACCTCCCAAGTACCTAAATACAGTAACCTAGTTTCACAGCTGTCATTGGTTTAGCCTGTTTGCAAGAGCCTTAAAACTTACAAAGTGCTTTCATTGAAAATTCAAGTGCTTGGGAAATCAGAAGAAAAACGTGCAGAACAGCAGCAGCATTGTCCACGAACCAGATACTGCACCAAGAACTTCAGAAGAGAAGCTTAAATGTACACCTCCACATCCTTCCCAAATACAAGATTGGACTGCTTACCAGTAATGGTGCAGGCATCTCTGTACTCTCTGCAGTCTGGCACATCATCTTCCACCCCTTCACTTACATAGTGCTCCTCATGAATGCCTGTGTTGCAGGCTGGGACTGCATGATGTGACGGCTCTGAGGGAGGCACAGTGGCGGCCAAAGTGCAGTCGTGCAAAGCTGTGGCGTCCAGCTTGGCAGGTTTCACAGGCTTGTACAACGTGCCATCAGGGGGACCAGCACTGCAGACTGGGTCTGGCTGGCACAGGAGGAACTCCTTCTCTTGGCTTGAGCTGGCTTCAAGAAGTCTGTGAAACACAAAAGAAACACATGCTCAGTTCAAGCCATTCCAAACAGCATAAATTAGAATAGATCATTTTCTTTTCCCTAAACATTAGTTTAACCTGACAAATTCAGCAAACACTAAAACCCCAACACTCTTCACAGAGCAGCTGCCTATCTCTGCCTCTTGCACAGTCATGCCAAGTAGGGAAGTGCCGTTCCTTGTGCTGTGTTATTTACCAGTGGCAGATTACATATCCAGATTTTTGCCTACCCAACTAGCAGGAAGCACGGTCCATTCACTTGGCTCATTCACCACCTTTCTCTCACATCAGCCAAACCAAAGCTCTGTGGACCCCCCCATGCTGTGTGAGCCAGGTCATGCAGACAGGCTGCACACCACTGGTTGATTTACTAGTACTTCATTAACATCGTATTTTGAAACTGACTGATAGTAAACAATAAAACAATGATTAGAAATATATACTATAACCCTACTAGACTTTCCTCTCCGCTGTGCCACCTGCACAACCCGCTCCCTCGCTGCCACACTGGCAGCTGGCACCTTTGCTCCCTTTACACAGGACACAGGAAACAGAACTCGAGGTGCACTGGCTCAAAGGGAGTACCACTTATTGCTGCTCCCCAGTGTTTCAGCCTCAAACAGGGAACAATGACCCTCAAAGCTGGATACTGATGCTCTGAACAAGATTAAATTGGCCACAGAAGGAATGAAGAAAAGCACACATTTCCCCCCCAAACTTCACCAAACCTTTTGTGTAAGGGGCTAAAGGCACTGCAATAACTGGTGGTATTGTACTGCTTCTGGTTATCAGCAGTGTAAGGAACGATGCAAATGCTCATTACTGCCAGGAAAAGGAAAGGTCATCACACGATTACAGAAAAGACTTGGGAAAGGACTTGAAAGACTTTATATATGTAGTAGCTACAAGGCATAAGCAGCAGCTGAAGAACAGGCCACACAAGAACACGCAGACTACACAGGAAAAGCAGAAAGACAACCAGCAAGAAGACACAATTGCACAGGCTTGCGAGCACAAGGTGCATATGCAAGTGCAGCAACAGGACATGCTGTTAGTGCTCCACTGAGAGCCAGATATACAAGTGTTTTCCTGAGAATCTTATGAAAAAGGTTCTCTATCTCTAGGAACATGTCCAGAAAACCTTACTTCGCTGGTAAAGTTACACTCAGTATTTTGGCACCTTGTTTTCTGGCATTTCAGCCAATAATATTATTGCTTCAGGAAGGCATGACAGTATTTCTAGAAGCTCATCGCAAGACTCAAGTATCAGTCTGGCAAGACACAGATCAGGTGTTCCAGGCCTCATGGGAAGAGGCTTCAGAGAAATCTTGCACACAAGTTTTAACACTGCACCAGCACCATCTTTACTCAAACTAATTTTCCATTTCAGCACAGGCATAAGAACAAAAAAAGCAGAATTCTCTCCCCCTTCCAGAGGGTCTCAACAAGGATAGGTTCATACCAAAATCAGAACACTGTAACTGGAAAACAGACGGGTAATATTAACTCTTGGGGAAAAAACACCCTCATACACAAAATGACATTTCATTAAGTTTTTTTCAATTACATACATTTGTGTTTCTGCATGGGATCACTCAATCTGGAAATAGTTCTTACACTCAAAAACTGTATTTTGTAATGATCATAATAGAAATATTACGATAGCTATAGGAATAGCTGTAAGAACATACTAAAGCAAACGATAAGTTTGATACCACACTCTCACATAAATGGTACTCTGCTGTGGCAGCTCCAGAAAGAGAAAAGTTTCACTCAAGTGCTTTAACTGAAAGTGTTCCAGTTCCCCTGCAGAGCATCCTTTATTCCCACACTACCACAGTACATACTGAAAAGAACAATGGATTTACTTGTACTGATTACTTTTAAAATGCCCCCCCCTTTTAAGTGGCTCTTTTGAAATAACAATAGGGAGCTTACTGATATTAAAAATTAGTTGCCTAAAAGAAGTGGGAATCTAAATGGAAATCTCCATTTTCCTCTCCACATTGAAAATAGAAACAACTTATGCTATAAACAAGAAAAAGCACTGGAAACACACAGACTGACTGATTAGAAGGGCTGTTTGTCCTAGTTGCTACTACACATCTGTGAATTACATTTGTTTTGGGAAAGTGTTAGATAAATCTTGTTAGGAACAAGGGCACATCTGGGATTAAGTAACTGAAAGCACTAACAGCACTTCAGCTTTTCTTGTCCTCCTCTGCCCTGTTGTCCATGCCCTGCTTCAGAAACTTCAGGCAGGCAGCAATCTAACAGCATTATTGAACGAAAAAACATGGATAAACAAAGTGTGATCTGTGTGTAAAGTCTTCAAGTGAGTTTTGGGAATCTAAAAATCGTGTCACTTTTCAGAACAAACGACATTCCACACCTGACATACCCGATCACCTTTACTCATTCACGACTTTTATCTCCCACACTTTTGGCCAGAACATAACATTCTAATATTTGTGTTGGAAGTTTGCATTGAATGAGTTTCACCTCTGCCTTCACCCATTTTAACATTCACTCCTATGGAACCTGCTCTCCCTCCTCCATAAGCTGCACTCCAACAGCTTCTGCCCTGTCACTGCTAAGAAACAGTCAACGGAGTTCCACAATCAGAAACAAGTCATCAGTGCTCTTCCTTCACACAACCTGTTGTACTGTTGCTACTTACGGAAACTATAAACAAATAGAGCTTGAAAACACAAAGAAGCAACAAAAACCAATCCCCCCAACATTCCTACAAGTCAGTTTGCCTGCCCTACCACAGAAACACATGGAACATCTACATGAGAAAGTCAAGTTCCAGATTAAGGAAGAGAATTTGCCTTGAACTTGAAACCTTGTAAAAATGCAGGAAAAAAAAAAAGCCAGCACAAATGCATATGTTTGCTTCCCTTCAGATTTATTTAATATCCTTGATTTCCATACACACAGTGGAGAAATGTTCTTCAAACTCTCACCAAAACTACAGACACTGTTTGCAGGGCCTCTCTTGCAATGCAAATATTACCACCTAGCCCAGTGGCACATACTTTGCCTTTAACCTTCCATCTAAGTGTTTCTATTGCAGAAAATAAAAAGCAACTGCAGCTGAGCAGTATTTGCCAGATTGCCAAAACAGCCATGAAGAGAAACAGACATTGTGGCTACTGTACCCATGAAATAAACAATAATAATATTATTCTTTAGTCAGTCTCACCTGCATATACAATATTCACACATACTCCTCCTGATATCCAAATGAGGATATAAATTGTTAGTGCAGTTTTGTACTAAATCTGACATTCAAACCACAGTACAGTTTGCAAGTCAGATTATGACTTTTCTTGCTGAAAAATCAATGCATTTCTTTTTTTCTACTGCATATGCCAACAGCAGCCTGCACACAGGATTTAAATAACTCTTCTCTCCTACCTAATATGACATAATTCAGCTTTTGCCTCAATGGTTGTACTGCACCATTTCTACCAGTCTAAATACAGTGACAGTTTGAGGTCAATAAACAGACCTAAAAAAGTATTTAATTAGGAATGTTTGAACTTAATTCTTTGGTGTAAAACTGCTGAAAAAGCACAATTCCCCTAAGTTTGCTGTCTAAATCTTTTTAGCAAAGGTCATTTTACTCTGAAAAAAACCTTATTTGTCAGTTGTTTATTAAAGACATTCATTCCAACTCTGTAGTTTGTAAGAGCAATCACTAAGCACAGAGACTTGCTCCTGCCTGCACCTCCTCTAAGAATGCTCAGATTGTGGTCTAACCCAACAAATGCTTAAAATAGAGTATTTCTGTGATTCCTGTATGAAGACCTTCAATTGTATGTAAGGCCAACAGCACTGTAATGTAACAGTACATCCACACAACAGACTGGACTATGACTGCAATGTAACCAAGACCTGAGCATGAGGTACATTTGTACTGACTGGAGGGTACACCTGGGACAGCCCAGGTTACAAAAGGCAAAAGTTCAAAGCTAAGAGACACATTGACATCAGCCAAGGTGTGAGGGTTTTGATGTTAAAAAAAAAAACCCTCCACATCAGTCAAACATTTCTGGGTTCTGGACATGGAAAAAGTTGGTTTGCTTTTTTCTTTGCAGTCTGTTTGGTGGGGAGAGGGTTGAGTTTCATACACCACGAATTTCATTCACAAGCAAATAAAACAAACCATTTGCTTCTTCAAAGCCATTTGAGATAAAGTTTTCTGGCATTTAGCATTAAACATTAAACATTCTAAAACTAAATACATAGAATCATAGAATCAGTTGGGTTGGAAGAGACCTCTGAGATCATCAGTCCAACCCTTGATCCAACCCCACTTTGATTACCGCATCATGGCACTCAGTGCCATGTCCAGTCTCACCTTAAAAACTTCCAGGGATGGTGAATCCACCTCCTCCCTGGGCAGCCCATTCCAATGCCTGACAACTCTCTCTGTAAAGAACTTCTTCCTGATATCCAACCTAAACCTCCCCTGGCAGAGCTTAAGCTCGTGCCCTCTTGTCCTACTGCTGGTTGCCTGAGAGAAGAGACCAATCCCCACCTGGCTACAACATCCCTTCAGGTAGTTTTAGAGAGTGATAAAGTCTCCCCTGAGCCTCCTCTTCTCCAGGCTAAACAACCCCAGGACTCTCAGCATTTCCTCATAGGACTTGTGCTCGAGTCCTTTCACCAGCCTCGTTGCTCTTCTCTTCATGACTTAAAGTAATCCTTCTTCCTCCACTGAGAGCAGAAGTTGGAGAGCTATTTAGCCATGTGCCCACCCAGAGCCCACCAATGCCAACAAATACATTATCTGCAACCTTGTAACATTATTACGAACATCTTCGATCACAGCAACAGCCATTTACTGTAGTCACAGCTGGAACTCCTACAACTAATGTGCAACCCAAGAGCCACAAGCTGCACTGTCTGGGGATTACGAAGCTTTGAACCATTTTTACTTATCAGTTCAGACTTTGTGACCCAAGTAACACTTTTGTTCAATAGTCTAAAATGGCAACTTGGACCCTGCAAACATCTGCCAATTTAAAGAAACACTTCCTTAATAGAAGGGAAAAATGTCTTTCCAGGACTTGAAACTAAATTCTTCCAGGTCATCCTTTTGCTCTGCATACTCACATGCATCATTTAATTACGCTGTTCGGTTTAGAGCAGAAGCAAAACCATTTGCTGTGAGCTAGCTGATTTTTCAGAACAACTCTGGTGCACATGAATCAATTCCCTTTTGAGTAAGAGAATTTGAAAACTCTGGTCCAAGATGCACTTCAAATGCTCCCTGCTGTCTAACAGGGACATGAAACTTCAAGTAACCCCATGGGCTACGTCACTGCAAGATCATCTGGTCTGTACCTATTTAATTTTCTCCTTCAAGAAGCTTCAAACTGCACAGGTAAGTGGGGACACTGAGCCCAAAGTGACAAGCTAAATCTAATCCAAAGTAACCCACCCAAATCAGCAACACAGATTTAAGAACCTTGAGTGTTTTGATCTCCTCACCCATCCCTACTGAGCCACATATTTGTTAATTTAGACAGAATCACAGAGTATCGAGGGACTCAGAAAGCTTTCTACTCTTTGCCTCTGCCTGGAGCTACAGAGTCTGATCCTCTAATTCTCATTTACTAAGTACTAACAGATGGTTAAACACTTCAGAGGGGTTTAGGGTGTGCAAATTCTTCCCTTTTATGTACTTGTAAGAGTTCCATCAAAAATGTTCTTCCTGTTTTGTACATCACTTTGTAAATCCACTAAATACCTCTGTTTTACTAAGTCTGGTAAGTTTTACTAAGTTGTTTAAAAAGAACCCTCAAGCTTCTTATTTACAAACACACAAAAATTTCTTCAGATGCAAAGTGCCCCATGCAGACAATCAAAGCTAGTTTATGTCTGTCTAACCTGTGAAACAGATAAACATGCTGGCCTACGCTTGTTATTTGGGAAAATTATTCACCAAAGCAAGTTAATAAGACTTGCTTCAAAAGCATTTAACTTACTTATTTCTTTACTAATTCACATCTTGCATCTACAAGTGTGCCTTTTTTTAAAACTTAAAGCCCATTTCTTCACCCTGTGGGTGGGTTCAAAAGCCAGTCAAAATGCCTTCTTCCATTTAAAGAAGAAGGCCTTCTTCCATTTGTCAGACCATAAAGAACTATTTGCAATAGGTAAAAAACCTGCATACACTCAGACATAAACAATCACTGTTTAACTTTTAGATAAAGGCTGAATTTGATCCCAAATAATTTAGTAAGTTGGTTTACTCTTGCACTGTGTAATATACTCTCCTATAAACCATGGGGGTTTAGTTTCCACTCAAAATCTGCCTCCTAAACAAGCAGAATGCTGACTGCTTAGTTAAACCTCTAACTCAAGGGACATAAAGAGGCCAAGTGTCACAGATGAGTGACAGAATGTGAGAAGCAGTTTATTTACCCTCAAAGCCATAAACACAAGTACTGCATTTCTCATATTAGAAGAGATCCAGTATTTTTACAGTGAAAATTAAAGGGACAAGCATCTTGGACAACTACAGACTATATAGTTATCCAAAATTTTAAAGCTGTTCAAGGTCCTTTCACAAACACACTGTCTGGTTTTTGTTTGGTTTGGGTTTTACTTCTCCTTCATAGTGGGGTTAGGAACTCTCTGGCCTAGCCAAATGCAATCTTTCAGAAAATTATCAACACCCAGTGTTTATGTCACATGCTATGAAGGATCTTCTCAGGTATATGCCTCCCTAAAGAGGGGCTCCTCTGCCTGTGAAACCATTAAACAGTGCTTTCAAGATCACTTTTCATAAACCCTCATAACCAATGACTACTAAGTTGATGAAGGCATCCAACACAGAACAATCCCTGGTTAGCTGCCAGTGGCATGGTAATGTCATTTAGAATACAAGTCACCACTAGAGAACAAAAGCCAGAACAGCACCAGCAATAGCCAAAAAGCTGCTTAAGCCATAGTGTAACCTGGTACAGGATAAAATCTTACACTCAAGGTCTCCAGAGCTGCTGCTGTGACCTCGTTTGGCCATTAAGTCATCAATCAAGACAGCCATGTTTTCTCAAAAAATAATGAAGTTAAAACACCACAAATAATAAGCCTCTTACAGGAAGAAAAACAACAAGAAAACCACCCCAGCGCACACCACAAACCAAAGCTTCTCACCACGAGGATCTGGCCTTCAGAAGGAGCCCATCAGTCCCTTCTCCCCTCAGGCCAAGGGAGAGTGGAAGCCACACTGTAAGACCAGCCCTGGGTTTGACCTTCGCAGCTGAGAGGGCACAAGTGTGCTCTCAGCCAGCTTTATGTAACACTGCCCCTCTCTGCTCTGGAGTTCCTTCAGGCAAATATTGCAGGGTTCTATAAATAGTTCTTCCTCGTGTAAGGCTCACATTACACTGGGAGCTTTTTACAGCTCCCTTTCTTTTTATTAAATATAGGCCAAAAAACGTGCCCTCCACACTCACTCCTGCTCTCAGTGAACAAATAAAACTGAAAACAGTTAAAAACAATTAGTGCATTCCCTTTCCAGCAACACATCATGATACAGGCTGGGAAATCTTAGCTAGACAAGCTGCATACCTGCCTTGGGAAGGGAAAACTGTTCCACCACCACTAGCACAGAGTGTGTGAGAACTGTACGGGCAGGCAAAGAAGGAATTCTCCTGGAAACAAAGCAAAGCTCAGAGATAAGGCAACGCAACGTGTAACCACCCCAGACATGTACTTTCTTTTCACACCCAAGCACGTGCAGGTGCTCTCTGAGGCAGGTCAATGCCAGATGGGTCCAAAGGGCACGGACCAATACTTGCTGGAGATAAGGAAAAGATATAATAACTTTGAAAAGCGAAACAAAACAAAAACCAAACCACCAAATAATTTGGGGTTAGGTTGCTGTTGCATTAAGCACTTATGGACTCCTGCCTTGTACACAGTCAATATGCAAGTCAGAACACATGAACAGCAGCTCCAGGACAGTAACACCCTATCTACAGCACATCTCACAGTACTAAACAAAAAGGGCAGGTATCAAAGATTTGCCAAAGAGTTCAGGTATGGGGGAAAACTATTACACCAGCAGCAAACCAGGTCCTCAAATAATACGGGTGGGAACAGTGGTAACAGAAATCTGAAAAGTTCTCTTTATATACCACAAGACCATGAAACTCCTCACTTCATTAGTTCTCCATAAACCTCAAAGCCTTTCAAAAGACAGTTTTGGGTACAACTTTTCCACTAGCTGGGAAGAGCTGTGGCATGACCACAGTTTCTCTGAGCTGCAGCAAAGGCAGGAACATCACTGTCTCCACCCTGGAGCCCTGAGCTCGCTTCCAATCCACAGGAAGAATCAGCAGGAACACTTGGCCAGAAGCAGGACAGAGAAGAGAGTCACAAATGCACTACACACACGAACTAGGAACTAGTAAAGGGGAAAAAAAAAACCAAACCCCCAAGAATTCACTGAACAGTGGCTGGGCCTAAGATAACATGCAGTAAGTAAAGATGTTCTCAATAAAATGTGTTACTATTCCAAGCTAGAACCCTGGTTAGCGAGCCAAGCCATACCTTGGTCCTCAGAAATACACTAAAGAGCAAAGGAAAGCAGAGAAAACAGCCAAAAGACCATGCTAGTATTTTGGTTTCCCACCACCACTACTACTGTTTAATCAAAAATACAATTGACCTAATTGCCAGCAAGTTAGGGCCAGGAGTTTTAGTCAAGTAACTGTAAACAAAGAACAGACTGGCTCAAACCAAATATTTATCATGGTTTTAAACCGGGGGGGGATTTTAATCTTGTTTTGCATTACTATTGTTCTTCATCTATTACAAGAGGGATTTTTAATTTCTCCCCCTCCACAATGACCTTTAAGAGTCCACACAGACTTGGTGTAATTTAAATTTGAAAAAATGCTACTTCACAGGATTGGAAAAGTGTCATTATTTCAAATTTTAATAGTTGTCCTGCTGAAGATATTTATACAAAATATCATAGAACTAAGACTACTATTTTTCTTTACTGTTTCTTGTTGTACAGAGCCAGTGAGAGCAGGAGAGGAAAAAATTCCTTGCAAATTGCCCTACAAAAAAACCCAAAAACCACACTAACACAACACTCAAACAAATCAAAACCTACACACTGTACCTCCTGTGTCCTGATACACTTATTTTCAGGCTGACTTCATTGCTTTGGACTAAGCTGAATAATTATACAAACAGTTAATGAAAAAAAAAGGAATTAAATCAAACCCCAGTCTGCTGAATAAGAGCATCCCATTTTTTTATCCCTGAAAAAGGACCCTGTTGCTGCTAGAGACAATTTTCAAGACAACTGTTGGGAAACTTACCTCCAAGGACAGTCACACACCAACTCCTGCTCTGAGTAAGATGCTAAGATGATCTGCTTTGGCTGAGCAGCATCCCTGGCAGCAAGCCCTTCCCACGTGCTCAAGCAACTGGCATGATCCAGTGAGAACCTCCATCGCTCTCTTCAAGGTTGCCTTACAACCCTACATGTGCAAAGAACTCCTCAAAATCTATCCCACAATTTCTTACCTGGCTGTTAATAGACCTTGGCCTTATATCCATTTTTTTGTTTGGTCACCTCTGATTAGGTATGTGTGGGAGCAATGCTTCCCATCACAAACTGTGTTTGAGAAGACAGGAGTGAACTGAAGGCTGGTGAAGGGACTGGAGCACAAGTGCTGTGGGGAGAGGCAGAGGGAGCTGGGGTTGTTTAGCCTGGACAAGAGGAGGCTCAGAGGTGACCTCAGTACTGTCTACAACTACCTGAAGGGAAGTTCTAGCCAGGTGGGGGTTGGTCTCTTCTCCCAGGCACTCAGCAATAGGACAAGGGGGCACGGGCTCAAGCTCTGCCCGGGGAAATTGAAGTTGGAGAGCAGAAAAAAATTCTTTGCAGAGAGAGTGCTCAGGCATTGGAATGGCCTGCCCAGAGAGGGGGTGGATTCACCTTCCCTGGAGATTTTTAAACTGAGATTGGCCGTGGCACTGAGTGCCATGATCTGGTAAAGGGACTGGAGTTGGACCAAGGGTTGGACTTGATGATCTCGGAGGTCTTTTCCAACCCAATTGATTCTATAATTATATGATTCTATGAACCCAGCTCTGTCACAAGCTCTATGATTACACTCCCTCTCTAAAGCTTTGGGCTGGGGGGAATGCAGATCACAGCCCTTTTCAGCCAAGAGAAAGCCAGACCTCCAATACTTGTGGACATCCAAGCCTCAGAAGTTCACTTTAGATACCAGTGCTGAGGAGTGACATAACAAGGCTACAAATGCCTTAATAACCAGCAGTCCTGGGCCTTATCCCAAACCCTTGGTCACATGGACTTCCCAGCAGCTGGGCCATGTGCTGCTGACTAATGAGAGAGCATCTCAGCACACACCACTGCAGTGCAGGACTGCTGCCCTTCTGCTCCCCCAGGGGCCAATGGGTGCACCAAAGGAAGGATGTTTCACAGCCCTTCTCAAAATACTACAATGTAGTTTAAAACCTGGCACAATTATTTGGTCAAGTCATTTTTCTGCTTCTGAAGTTTGTGTGTAAATATTAAAAAAAAATGGGAAAATAAGAATTTGCTGTTTAAAGGTTGCTCCGTATAATCAGTATATTACCATATACATGTGTCTGTGTTCTTGGGAACCTAGAAATGTTTATCTTAACAACAGGCTGTGGAATTTTAGGAAACCCAGCCAATTATCCATGGCTTAGTGCCATTAAAGTCAAAGTCATACAAGCAAAGATTTTAGAACAGAGTTTTTTTAGAATTCCAGGGGCATTGACATGAACATGGCAAGAGGAAAGCTGGGATACAGTCTTTACACACAGACAAAAAACCACCAATCTCAAACAAAACAAAACAAAAACACCCATCTGCTTACAAGGGAGAACTACACAAGCTAAGGATAATAATGCAAATTAAATGCAATACATGCTCAGTTTTTGCTCTATTTGCAGGCAACACTATCTTACTTAGATACAGAATGAAGCCAAAATCCAGCATTGTGGCTTTCCCCAAGAGACAACAAAAATAAAAACTTGGATTCACTCAATACAGATGGATAAATGGTTCCAAACAATTGGAAACTGACTTTGGAAAATACTTGTGATAACCATTAAACATGGTGCTTTCTGAAGCTGTCCTTAGATAAATTCCTGTGTGCATGCACAAATACTCCAAAACACGCACAGTCAGTACTGGACACTGAACCTCACTCAGTCACCAGTCATGGCACAAGCAGCAAGAAAGGACTTGACCAAACTGTCCCCTGACAGCTCCTGCTCAACTGCAAATCTCCAAAAACAGACCAAGTCTACTGTAAGTGGACTAGACAAGCCAACCTGTTTACCATCAGTGAATTCAGTTCCCCCTTATCAGAGCGCCTTATGACTTACTCATATCTTAGCACCCAGTCAGAAAGAATTCCGAGTGTACCCACAGCCTCAGGCAAGCACCCAGCCAGCTTGCACGAGGGAAACTGTTCTTAGACAAACCTTATTCCTACATGCCAAGTATTTTATTCTTTGTGTACTCTAAAACTTAACTGGTAGACTGAAATTTCTCTTAAAAGTCACACTTTTCACTATAGTACCAAAAGCAACACTTGCCTGGGCACTTAGAGGAACTGAAGTAATTCAGTAAAATATTACAGTCACTTGCTAGATGTAAAAGTACACAGAACAATGTGTAGGTTTACAAAGATGGAAACCATAGCATTTGAAGCACTACTTTATTCAACTGAAAAACATAAAAATATCACTAATGTTCCCTGCCTCCAGTTTAAAAGAAATCCTCTCTCAAAACAAGTATAATATGATGCTTAGAAATGTCTTCCTTCAAAATGTTTTTTTCATGACCTAACTTGGCAGAGCAATGGTCCTATCACCCTCAGAACCACAATTAGAATTCATTTTCCTTGACTCATACATATTCTAGCACAAGCAGAGTTATCATTCCCAGTGCTCAGTTTCCTCAAAATAATGATAATGTTTTAGTCAGTTAAGACTGGAACTTTAAGCACCCATGGTTATGTTTGAAGAAGATGATAAATTTTGACACCACAGGAAAGTATTACTAAAGCCAAATTAATAGTCTGACTATTTTAAAGCCTTTCACACTTTTGGCTTGTGCATGAAGCAGCAAGTTTCTCTCACAGGAGGTGTGGAAGATTCAAATTTCAAGAACAACAGGTAATATGAACAGGAAGGCCTACAAGTACAATCCTGAATATAAGCACAGGATGTCCTGAGAGGAACAGATCTCTCTACCCACTCTGTAAATCCCCTGTATAGATGGCTCATTCAACATACAAACTTAGTTGAGCTGAAGTTGTTAAAAAGGAGCCCTGATTTGACAAGTGAAGCCAGTAACACTGTGAACTGCTTTGAGACAGCACACCCTCACTTCCATTATTTAAGCTTTCATTAATTTTCAGTTCTCTGTCCAGTATGTTCTTGCACAGACCCCAAAGCTTTATCATATATCTTTTACTGCACGAGAGGATATGAAATTCTCCTTGATACTGAAGAAGGTCTGAAGAGCATTTCCTTGCACTTCAGTGTGGCAGACAGGAAAAAATCAACTTGCATAGAAAGGCCTGCACATCATATCATTAGAAGAGAGAAATTTTAGAAGAAAAACTTCTATATTCTATACTTACCTGAGACAAAGCCAACCTACTTATCTCCTTTTATGGTTCCCGTAGAAAAGTTTTGGATTTAAATTTAGTCATGCTTTAAACATAAGCAAGGTGAAAAACTATAGTGTACCTGCCTAAAGGTTTGGGGTCCGATAGAATTTTCAGCAAGAAATGCTGAAAGAACATTAAAAACGAGGCCCAATACCAGCAAATATCTCCAGGCCATCACTTGCCTCATACAAGTCACAGTTTTAGCTTTGTTTAACAAATTCTTAGTAAGACTTTGGTCAGAGGAACATAACAGTCCTAACAGTTCATGCAGCAGTTCAAGCAAAAGATCAGACTGTATTCTGAAGTGAAAATTGCAGCAGTTCCCCTGCCAGGATGAAGGGAATTAAATGCTGTAACTGTTCCTAGTGCAGAGGAGAGGCGTGGCTACACTGATCACCACTATTTTCCTTATTGTTCCGGATCCAGATTTGATTTTCAGAAATACACTGTTTATTCATCTGTACCAAGTACGAGGTTCAGCAGACACAACCCTCAATTTCTACTAAGAACCAAGTTCTGTTCTCGTCTGTAAAATATTCTGTCATCACTTTGTGTCTTTACAACATTCCATCTCCTTTTGTGCACTTTTATGTATCTGTAAGGTCCCATGGCTCAGTTTTCACACATGTATTCACCCATCAGGCAAAGAGAAAAGGAAGAAAAAATAGAATGCACATACTTCTTTTATATTATTAAATAAATAAGAATTCCTCATCAGAATACCATTCTGATATTCATCATTAGGTTGGAATCTCCATGGCCAAAACAAGAAGCACAGATGAGTTTCCCGTGACTAGAGCCTAGCAATGATTCCCTTGTAAACTTCCATCATCACCAACACCAGCAACTGACAAGTCAGGACCAAAATAAGCCACTGTCCTGCAGTTTAAAAAGGCAGCCAGCTTTTAAGCAGCAGCAAATGCCACAAAGCCCCTCTGGGAGAAATGTCTTAGTATTGACAAGCTGTATCAGAACCTTCCTAGAGCATTTTCAACAGATCCACAAACTTTGATGGCATGTTTGCGGTTCCATCGCTCGTGCCCTTGCTCCAAAGTGCACTCCAGACTTCACAGGCACCAATGCCCACACCAGCTGCCAGCACAGCCCCTGCCCAAGCCCAAAGGGTCTCTGTGCAATTTGAGTAAAGCTGGATGAGACAGTGCTGAAATGCTCTTCCCTTCCTCAGCCTCACTCTACCTACACTGGCTGCAATAGAAAGTTTATTAATGCAGTATGAAGTTTATTAATAAAGTGTATGGAAAAGGTCAGCAACTTGACTTGGATCCATGACTTTCTAGGCTAAGATCAGCTGCACAGTGCACCAGACAGGTCAGACAAGAGACCAGTCCTGCCCAGACCGTGAACCTGCATGGAAACACCACAGAATACACCTAAATGGCCTCACACAGTTTCTGACTGCCAAATGAGTGCTCACACAGCCAGGTCAAAATGGAACAGAAGGGGTTTTTACAACTCCCACACATAATCCAATAATTCATGCTAAATCTATGGTGAGGTAGGAAAAACAATGTGAAACAAGTCGGGCAACAGGCAACAGATCACTTAACAACCAGCAGCACTCCCTGTGGGGATTTTTTTCTGTTCTCTGTGTCAAACTTTTGCATAACACTGCTGTTTCATAATTGCCATTCTTCTTCATTCTTTACATTGTGTTCAGACCTGAATGTGCTGAAGAACAAAGCTGTTCATTAGCTTTTCAAAGGGCCCTAAACAGAGATATCAATTTATACTGCAATCAAGAAACCACACAAACCCCAAACACACAGCCAGAACAAAGACTACTATTTTCCTGCTGCTACAGTGCATATGTGACTAACCAGCACCATGTTTGGCTGCAGGTTTCAGAATTCAGACAGATTTTTCCTCTTCATTCTCATTCAATAAGAAGCTTGGTTTTGCTGTCATGCATCACAACTATGTCACTGAAGAGATACAAATCTGTACTGCTCAGTTTTTTGAATTTACTTATTTATTTATAAATCAGGTTAAAATAATGGAGGATGTGTGTTGGTGCACAGTGGTAGATGAAGGCAGGAAGGGAATTTGAGCATGCTCTACCCTTGCTCCAAACACACCTGCAGGCAGTACAGCTGCTTCAGGGACACTCACAGTGCAAAGCTAAAGGCAACTACAGAGGACACTGAGCCCATCACTTTCATGTTCCTCAGCACAACCATCAGGCTCAGCAGAGACACGTTTGCTATCAAGTCTTCAAAACCAAATACTTCATGGTTAGCTACCATAGTACAGTTTGCATCCATCACCAAGTCCCCTTGCTGCAAGACAAGGGGGACCACCACAGCCAGGAGGTTTTAAGCCTGTGCTCTTCAGG
The DNA here is from genome assembly GCA_013396695.1 of Sakesphorus luctuosus. Lineage (NCBI taxonomy): Eukaryota > Metazoa > Chordata > Aves > Passeriformes > Thamnophilidae > Sakesphorus > Sakesphorus luctuosus. Next base: position 117,468 of record VWZD01004039.1, read on the forward strand.
CAAATAGCAAACAGCTGTAAAAATAAAACTGAACTTTAGCTAATCAAGTTTGCAAATTACTCAGAGTACAACCCATATTCTACGTGGCAGTGCTAGAAAAATACTTAATTCAACGAAACTGGTGCTGTATGAAAAATTTTTCTACAAACATCCTGTATAGACAAGGTTGCACCACTGGATAAAGCCTCCAATAAATCCACAAAACTACACAGGTAGCACACAAGTCAGGCACCACACAGTACTGTGAGCAGCACCAACACCTACCAGCCAAAACGGAGGAAGATGACATTCAGCACTGAACCCATCCTGACTGCTCAGAGGAAAGGCAGACAAATATTTCGGAAGTGATTTTCAACTGAGAAAAGGAAAAAAGGAAGTTTTTCCACATTAGATAAATATGATGGTATGGTGGAACATTTAAAACCAAAGACTAAATAATAATAAGAAAGAAGGACAATCACTTCAGGATGCCTGCACACCTCCTTTTACATGGAGTGTCACTTTATGAACACTGTCAGTACCAACTGACCCAGCCCACCTCACTGTATCTTTGGAGTCCCCCAGAAATGAAACACACATCACTGAAGTGTGTCTGCTATGTGGCAGAATTCCCAGGTACCGCATTTAAAGAAGTCTCAAACAGCTCTGAATCCCACTTTAAATTCTCCACCCACAGATTTTATTTGCAAAGATAAACATGAAAGTGAAGAAAAACACATTCACTCAGACATGCACATGGAGACTGAAGACTGGGGATGACCTTTGATTTTAGCACTAAACAAAATATACATTAAAAGTAAGAAAAAGCTGGAAGGGAGGAAGATGAGAAGCGCATCAGTGTACTTAGGGGAGTCTCACCAGCTGTTCTGACACCCACAAAAGCAGCAGCTTCCCTGCTTCAAGTTCATAAGGCGGCACATAAGCACATAAACTGGTGGGTTCTCTTTTGCTTTCTGCTATTTTTCTACCCCAGAAGATTTTTTTGCATAATACTTCTATGAATATAATGGATACAATTGAAGCTCACAGGAGTTTTATATAAAATTTTAAATATTAAAAATCTGCTTGTAGCTGAGTATTGCCGTCAAATTAGAGGTTCCACAATTTCCTTTTTCAGTGGCACTGTTGTCATCATCAGCTCTCCCTGGTTACTGTGCAAAGTCTGGCATACAAGCAAACACAAGGCATAAATTAATGTAACTCCCACTGCATCCAAAATGTGTCTCAGCCTCTCCACTAAGGCAGAGTGAAGAGCAGCTCTTCTCAGATTCACTGTAGTTAAAATGTGTCTGTGGAGATCCAGGCAGCCCCTGAACATCATCACAGAGATAATGGAAGCTTCCACCAATGCTTCTACAGATTTTTCCCTCTGAAAACACAGGTATTGTTTCCAGCCAAACACAAGCTAACAAACCTGACAAATGTGCCTTTTATTGGAAAGTTAGCAGGAAATAACAACATAGTCAAAACCAGACACACATGGCTGGGCATGAAAGGCACTGTTTCTACCCTGCCATTCCCAACCAGGGGCAGCTCCCTTTTACAGTTCTCAGCCAGGGCTCTGTCCCTCAGTGACTCTGGGAGTCTGACCAGACTGCTAAAAATAGCTTCTCAACTACAAGACATGTCCATTATCAGCGGAAAACATTTCTGCAAACCCAGTAACAGCTCCACAGCTTGGTCTGATGATACGAGAGCCTGAAAAGGCAGACCAAAGAATGGTTTGCTGAGTTAGGGAGCCTTCACTGCATGCCCACCCAGATCCATCCCAGACACAACACATCCATTTCCCAAGGTGATGGATATTTTACAGGCAATCTCAGAAAGCTGAGGGGTTTTGGATCATAAGCAATACTGACTGTAACATCTGAAGACACTAGAAAGACATTAATAATCTGAAGCACACTTCAATACTTATTACTTTGCAATTCTGCACTTTTCCCTGATTGTTTCTCTGGAAGTCTTCAGAAGCAACATGGAATGACATATGTAACCTTTGCAGGCAAGTGCAACACTCTCAACATCCAAAGTTATTTCTTACACTCTAAAACAGCAATAAAACAGACAGGGGGATTAAAAGGCTTGCCCAGGGCACTTTTGTATGGATACCTGTTTTGTGGGTTCTTTGCTTCATTGCATGCTATGATCACCACAGAAAAATGCACATGAGATCATTTACTACCCAGATTTTGAACATAAGCTTCAGAAGCATTTTTTCTTGACATTTAAAATTCCCAGCTGCTTCCAGACCAGCAGTATGATTTTATCCCAAATATATGTCTGTTAAGAGTGGAAGGGATACTTGAAAACACAGGTTTTTTTAAAGTAAAGATTTAGAGTATGGATGAGGGTTTTTTCCTAAACCTGATGGAGATTTTAGCAAAGGACAACTTTCCATGGCTACTGTAAACATGCAGGGAATCCACTTGTCCATTTGTTTTTCCCATGACATTTTCATCAGAGGGCAAGTCACATCAGTTACAATTGACTTTCCTACTGATGTTTTGTTAATGACCAGGCCAACAAGTTTTCTGAACACAGTTAAAAATTACTTTGTTAATGCAATAGTTACCATTTGAAGCTACAGTACTGGGAAACATAAAAGCAAACTAGTTCTAAGGTATAACAAAAAAAGAGAAAATAATAAAGTCAAAATCTCAGTGAACTTGCATCTTTCTTTAAGAGGCAGAGAAAAGAAAAGAATCTGCCTGATTACAGACTTCGCCATTTCAATATAAACAATTAAACTCATTTTGGTTTTTCTACATTGGAAGGAGGGCACTGAGGTGGTGATACATCTAAATTCATTTACCTGCTGCCCTCCCAAGCTTGAGAGCCCTAGCCTACCATATATGTTGTCTCTCTCACCATTTCAAGAGCTTCCCTATGGGAAGAAAAGGAAAATCCATGGTCAAAAGGCACCAGTGCTTCTCAGTTAGCAGAAGAATATCCCAACCAGAGCACTGCTTGTTTCACCTTCCCAGCTGAAGTTATCAGGAACAGTACTAAACAAGTTTATCAAAGACTCCACTGAAAACTGACCAAATCAGAAAAAGTGTCAACCTGGAAATTTTTGTTCACTGTTCTGGTACAGTTTGATGTAGCTGTGCAGTAACAGCTGCCAATTTACTGCATTTCCTGAGAATAAAGAATGGGGTGAAGGGAGGAAAGCAAACTATCTGACCAAGAACAAATAAAAATAAGCTCAAGGTCTCTTATATCAATACATGCCTATATTAGAGTTTCCACATGATATGTGAGCTATCTATATTAAGCCTGTCCAGCCAGTCTTCCACTAAATTAAGCCCTTGAGTGGCTTAAAGTTCACATGATTTTTAGGGCCTATCTAGACAGCTATTCTTTCTGCATCTCCTCTAGTGAAAGTTTGTCAGCTACATTTTTCACCTTCAGTTCCAGTTCTCTGATGAAACATTGTATGTGTGAAGTCACATGACATCAGGAAGCACATTCCATCTTTTTTAGACAAAAAGGATTTAGGAATGAAGTGGGATCAAAGACAAAAGTATCACAGTTGATGAGAAAATGGTTTTAGTATTTGAAAAATCTAACAATATAGAAACAAAAAAGGGAAATATGCTCCTATCTCTTCTAATCCTCGAGGTTTCCCAGTAATTCCTGTGCAGCCCCATGATGACTTGAAGGCAAACTGTCCTGCTTTAAAAAGCCACATACCCACCTCAGCCTTTAACTTCGTATTTGAAACGAGAAGTTTCAGAATAATTCCAACTGAAGTCCTAGGTAGGGAGGCTGGTAAATGTACCACAAATTAGTCCCAATACCTTCAGTTCTGTTTAAAGACCTAAGTTATTCTGTTTTCCTCCTAGTCTGTAAAAAAGATGCTCCCTTGACACATGTATAACCAAACTGCTCACTGAACAAGACCTCCTGGCTACAGGTCAGCTTCTTACAGCACCTTTCACATATATTGCCTCTGCCTTCAACTTCTCTTCTTAGTACACAGAAAGAAACAAAACTGCTTTTGATTGAACTCAATTTCATGGCAGCACATACATTAAACAGTAACACCTGGGATACACAAAGTGGAACATGGAAGGGGGTTTAGGATTTGAGAAGAAGTAAATCTGTTGAAAATAATTCTTTTAATATGTTGCTTCAAAAAGATGGTCTCCACAAGAACTGAACATTGCTCAACACCTGTGCAAGGCAGCTGTTCCTCTGTAACTTAGAGACAAACAAGAAACAGTGAGGACAAATTCTGAGCCACCCTGTGACACATACAAGCACCTCACTGGAGTAGACTTACCTTAAAGATAAAAGAAATATGGGTAAGTTAAGTAAAGAGAGAGAAAAAGTCATTGAGTACCTTGAGTGTTGTGTTCAGTTCTGGGCCCCTCAGTTCAGGAAAGAGATTGAGGGGCTGGAGCGGGTCCAGAGAAGAGCAACAAGGCTGGTGAAGGGACTGGAGCACAAGTGCTGTGGGGAGAGGCTGAGGGAGCTGGGGGTGTTTGTGCTGGAGAAGAGGAGGCTCAGAGGTGACCTCAGCACTGTCTGGAACTACCTGAAGGGAAGTTCTGGCCAGATGGGGGTTGGTCTCTTCTCCCAGGCACTCAGTAATAGGACAAGAGGGCACGGGCTCAAGCTCTGCCAGGGGAAATTGAAGTTGGAGATCAGAAAAAAATTCTTTGCAGAGAGAGTGCTCAGGCATTGGAACGGGCTGCCCAGAGAGGGGGTGGATTCACCATCCCTGGAGATTTTTAAAGTCAGATTGGCCATGGCACTGAGTGCCATGATCTGGTAAAGGGACTGGAGTTGGAGCAAGGGTTGGACTTGATGATCTTGGAGGTCTTTCCAACCCAATTCATTCTATGACTGTATTCCCTGTACAGGAACTGGGGGGTGGGGGGAATAAGCCATATCAAAAAGAACAAGAACCTATCCAATGTATCTCACTCAAGAACACTTTAGATTTTTTTTGTCTAATCACACTTGGGTTGCAACGTAATCCTACCTGAACTAGTGGGGACAGAAGGAGGAGAGTAAAAAGAACTAACAATAAGGGTATTCTTTCTGCCTGATATGAGCTCCATCTCTGTCCAACTACAGTTGCACTCCCATACTTCAGAATGCCATGTTACAGATGCTAAAAGCTCCACAAAACCAGCTCATTTCCTTCCCCTTGCTTTCCTATAATAGCCTGAAAACAACTGTAGCACAGAGATTTTTTTTTTGAGTGTGTTAAAGATTTTAGGTATTGCAGATAAAGCACATAGAAAGCAAGTTTTAAAATGCAAAGCTTCTCATTAAGAAATGTCAGCTTCCTTCAAGTCAGCCAATCACTGAGCAAGGAACAACTATTATGGGCACTGCTCCAAAGATAAAGAGCTCTGAAGGATAGAATGGCTCTTGGAACTACTTTGGCTTCAAGCTGAAATGGGTTTTGTAACAAAGAGCATTTAAAAAAATAAAGCTAAACTTGATTTCTTGTTTTAACTTAAATAGAGTTAGTTGCAAATCTTTTTTACAAATTCACTAAGCATACTCATTTTTTAAACACAGTTCAGACACAGCCAGGTTGTGCAGAAATAAAAAGAATTAGTAAATTATAAAGAGTTTTTTCTCATTTGATTACAGCAATTAAGATCAAGTTGGGAAGGGGATCTAAATAGCTTTCCTGCATTCCAGCCAACCAGAACATAAGAATGTAACTCTCCAACAGCAATCTAATATTTCAGAGCCATTAGATTTAAAAAGAAAAACTATTCTTGAAAAAAAAATGTTCTCAATAAGAAAATGGTTTATATAGCTCACAATTCATGCATTCATTTTTAATAATTTTGCTTTTTTCTGTTTTAAAGTTCAGTTGCCAATTTAAATACAAAACCAACTCAAAACACATCCAGAAAATAAGATTAATAAAATGACGACATCCTCAGCCCCAGTTATCTCATGTTTCAAAGGAAACATTCACGTCTAAGCTCCTTACATTGTAGGAATTTTCATTTTAAAAATAGAATGAAGTCCAGGAAACCAGTCAGACAGGCATCACTAACAGCATACTGCAATAAATGGGCTTAGAGTTACCATATTATCTCTCAGCATCACAAAGATTAATACACATGGCATATAAACACAATTGCTGCCTCTGATGCTCCAGGATTGCCATCAGCAAGAAATTAATTGTCTTACAAATATAGTCAAATAAAGGCAATTTCTTTGGAGCTGAAAGCCTGCAAAACCATGCAAGTAACTTCTCTTGTGTCAGTCTGTCTGCTCCCACCACAACAGTTTAACAATAATATCACAACTAAAATAACTGATGCCCAAAGCAGTTTCATCTGTAACCTTAAAGATATTAGCTATCTCAGATTCCTGCTGGTTTATTCTGAAAAACACCTTATGGTGGCAGAATTTTGAATAACACGGCAGCTCACTGGGACTAACATTAGACGTGGACGCAGGGAGGGAGAACTCAGTCACGGCAAACAGTGAGCCTTGACCCATCCAAGCACAGCACAGTGTCAATACTCCACTTCTGAACGTCTGAAGTCTATTCCCCTGCCCCACAGACTAAACCTGCCTCTGAGAACACAGCAGAGAACTCAGCTCAGCACTATTTGAGAGACTCCAGGCAGTGTTAGGCAGTGCAATAGTTGAAAAACAGCATTCAACTAAACTGCTGAGTAAGGGAAAATGAAAAGTACTAAAGCAGTGTTTGCCCTGTTCCTTTCTTTTGTCTGAGTTAATTTAAAACATGGCTAGCAATGCCTCTGCACACACACTACATACATAGCCCAGTCAAAGCTACAGTCTAAGAGAGACAAACAGTATTGAGGGATTACAGCTCTGCAGCAGCCACTGCTGTACCTGACTTTCAACTCCTTTTGCTCCTGATCCTCTGCATAGCATTCTTCCTTTCTTGTGCCTCCTTTTCCCCTCCAGAATTTCACCATTTGGCCAGCAGGCTTGCTTTAAGTGTCGCTCCTATTTGTGTTTCCCCCCACATGAACAGCTCTTGATGCTGTAAAGGTCATTTGAACGCAAATGTAACTTTGGCTCACACACAGATGTCCTCGCCCTCTCTTGGCAGAGCAGCCACACAAACTACCAGACTGAATCAAAACGGGCTGGGCTACTCCTCTTTTCAATCTACTGCATTAAAACCTTGATTTTTTGAGTGCATTTTACAATATCTACACACTTAACCACATCCAAAGAGTTTAGTTTGAGCACAAAACAGTACAGAGAACTGTACACAAACATCCTCTGGACAGACCAGATGTTAGCAAATCTTTTCTTTTTAAACATCGCACAGAAAGCATAAACAGGGAAGTGTCTACTATCATGAAAACCTTGAAAATGTTTCCAGAGTCTTCACACAAGTAGTAAGATTTATCTACAGAGCAAAATAAAGCAGTATTTTAAAACTGAATACATCTTAGAAGACTAAAGCTTTCTGCTCTAAGTCTTTAAATATTGATAAGAGAATAGAGCTACAAGCTCATCTGGCAATCACAGTACTCCTCCCAAAAATTAAACCCCATTTTGCTGAAATTACCTCTCAAAGTAAAGCCAGTCATGAACTTTGCCCTTCTCAAAGTGGCATTTTTCATGTAGTTCGTGACATGTCACCTCAACAAATTTCTGAGTTTAAAGAATTTGGAAATATTTTATCCTTCCTCAAGAAAACCATAAGCAATCTCCTTTCTTTATTTCTCCTTCAGGACAGACCACAAGAGTTCTTCTCAGCCAGCCTCCTGTCCCCTCACATTAAGGACAAGTTTCCATTGCAGCCACCTCTTCTCTCAGTAGCAATTGTTTTTTGGACTGATCCAACTCTTTGTGTCAAAACTAAGGATGCATAAACTTTGTCTTCCAGGGGTAAGCCTGCACCAAGGACAAACTTTTGAATCTTAGTAGATATGAAATGCAACTCTCTCCCTAAAAACCCTATTAAAAATAGATGCTCCTTCAGACAAAAGAAGAATCCAATTTTTAGCATTTCTCATCTGATTTTGCTTACCAGAAGTCACCTTTCCAATCATGTCTAACCACCTAGATTTTAAGAAGTTGCAATTATTCAAAAGCCTCACACCTACATCAGTGGTTATTTACAGAGCTTCCTATTGCATCAAGCTTTTGGCTGCTGACAACCCCATTCTAAACAAAAGCATCCTTTACATTCATGCATGTTTTTGGCTCGAGTTGCATTCAATCATCTCATTATTCCTTTCAGAGTACTTTCCAATCCAAACCATTCTGATTCTGTGAGCATTCTTCAGTTCAAGACGGAGCATAACTGTATGCCTGGACAATGTCCAGCCTTTTAGATATATAAAATGTCATTTATTTTATCAGTGGAGCTGCAGGTACTCCCAGTACCTTTTCACACCACTGTTTTCCTGCTTCACAACAGTCCTGACTCACACAGCTTTAACACACTGAAGTGCAGAATATCAGGCTGCAATTACAGAGACTGAAATTCACCATATGGTGAACAGTGGATTGGATGAGGTGATTTACATTTCCATATATAATGCTATTCCCATATGCACTTCTATACTTCATCTTAAGTTTGAACAAAAACACCTGCAATATAAGAAATTAAAGCTGAGCCTGAGAGTGAAGCAACAAGATTTAAAGTAGTAACAAATGAAAATATTTCACATAGAAATGAAGTTTTCTTTCTTCCATAAGAGGGCAAAAAAACAAAAAATGAAGGAAAGAAAGACAGAAGTAGGCCTTCAGCAATCAGTTAAAGACAATCTAGAATGAACATTTGCAGCTTTCAGTGACCAGGGAAGGGAATAAAATACCTTATTAAAGACTGAAATTGCAGAGAAAAGTGTTTCATTTCAACAACATGCAGAACTAAGAGTCAGATTTCCTGTTCATACCCTTTGTGTACAAGCTGGGATTTTAACAGATGTTTCACAGCAGATAAATAAAAAAATAAATTTTCACAAGGTAGTTTAATTAATTTTAAGCTGAGTTATAAACCTCAGTTTTTCTGAGAAGTAAGAATTTTTCAAGCAACATTTTTCTTACAGGTTTGCCAATGAGTCCCTGTAATCACGACCTTCCCCATCTGTCTTGCCCACACATCTTCAGCAGCACGAACATTTCCTGACACTATAATCAAGAATGAACTGACAGTAAGATTATTTATCCTCTGCCAGACTGTGCCACTGTTAAGCATCCAGTGAGATAAATTAGGATTTCACTCTAGTTGACTGGCAACTAAAGCTTGTATTAGATTTGCTTGCGTTTATTATATGGCAAAGCTTATTCCGAAACAGAAGTCACTGCCTTGTATGCAGCTCTGGGTGTGAACTGCCAGATCATAGAATCATAGAATGGATTGGGTTGGAAAAGACCTCTGAGATCACCAAGTCCAACCCTTGGGCCAACTCCAGTCCCTTTACCAGATCATGGCACTCAGTGCCACGGCCAATCTCACTTTAAAAACCTCCAGGGATGGTGAATCCACCCCCTCTCTGGGCAGCCCATTCCAATGCCTGAGCACTCTCTCTGGAAAGAATTTTTTTCTGCTCTCCAACTTCAATTTCCCCTGGCAGAGCTTGAGCCCGTTCCCCCTTCAAGAGGTCGAGTACACCTCGGACCTTCAAGATATCCAGGCATAGTCAATAAACAGCACATTATCCTCTGGGCAAATGGGCAGAGGAGTAGACTGTCTTAGTGACAGAAGCATAAAATAGGTTACATGGCTACTACAAAAAAGTTACAAGTCAAATACAAAGTTCAGGATTTGTATAGAGATTTAAAATCTTGAAAAATTGGCTTGATCACTAACACAAGAACTTTTTCCACTTTTCATCTGTCCTAGTTCAGCAGGGGGGACCAGTTGTCACTATGTGGGGGTGATCAAAGCTGTGTATTCTTCCCCCTCTATTCATTCCCAAGGTCAATGGCCCATTTGCAGCAGCTTCCCAGGGAGTCGTTAGCACCTCCACTCCCAGCCTGAGGGGGCGTAGGTGCTAATGGGCCACCAACAGTCCGAAAATAGCCCATGACTCACAGAGTTAATCACCCATTGTGTGAGTCCCCGCCCTGAGGGAGGGACTGGGTGCTCCCTGAGGGTACAAAAGCGGGTGGGTAAGAAGACCTGGGGAGCCTCTCGTTGAATCCAGAGGAGCAGCAGGACCTCGACAGGAAGAGAGCACCACTCTCGACCAGACTGCAGCCATCACCTGCACCAACAGGTTTTTCACTTCTTTTTGCTTTGGACTTGGGAGAACCACACGGGTCTCAGCACAAGGTTAACAAACCCCTTTGGGTTTGTACCCCAGGGCACTGGGTTATACTGCTGGG
>VWZD01004039.1:129615-151634 GCA_013396695.1 Sakesphorus luctuosus
ATTTCTCCTGCTGGTTTACCTCTAAACCAGCACATCATCTAAGCCTACTCCATTCCAATTTAAATAATTTATTTGTTGTTAAATAAAGGAATCAACAACCGTCATCTCACTTTCACAGGGGAAAAGCAGTTTCTGTCAAGACACTCTGCTGAGCAGTAACTTAATAAACTGTTACTGAATGATCACACGCACATACCTTCAAAAATTTCTTGATTTCCTTTACCTGCAATGTATTTCAACTCAAAGTTTTTAAACTACTGTTTTGTTAGTTTGTAATGTAACTTTCCCTACCATCTTAGCTTGGTGATGAGGAATGAAAATGTCACTGTCTTTAAAAATAATCTGAAGACAGATCGGAGGAAGAAGTAACTTTTCTGTACTAAGAACTAGTGTTGTTTTACTAATGCAAGATAATAGAAGTTTGTCTTTCGTAGTAACCAATATTAGGCACAGTGAGTCTAAAGATCCCAACTAGGAATATCCCCTGCACTGCCCTTTCATACCCACACAAGCAAGTATGTGCTCAATCCGAAATCCTTCCCCTGCAGCTTCTCTGAAAACACTGTACGTAGGCAGGATAAACTATTATTCACAACTACAGCATTTGGAATGTGTCTCAGCTTTTCAGATGCCCAGGCATAGTCAATAAACAGCAGATTATTCACTGAGAAAATGGGCAGAGGAGTAGACTGTCTTAATATTAAAAGTATAAAGTTATATGGCTAATATAAGAAAGCTATTAGCCAAATACAAAGTTCAGAATTTGTACAGAGATTCAAAATCTTGAAAAATAGGCTGGAGCACTGTAACACAGGAACTGTTTCCACTTTCCTCCTCATCTAATGGACGTTTGTGGTCTAGTAGTTTAAAAGCAACTCAACCTCAGAAATAAGACTAAAACAAAAGCAGCTTGTTCCCCAAAATACTCCTTTTCTGCCCTGGCAATCCTACACCATGAAAAACAAAACCAAAAGCAATCACCATCCCCATCTCCTCAAAAATACACCAACTGAGGAAAAACACACAGGCCTTTTACCAATCTGCACAATACAGGCAGAAGAAAAACCTTGGGGGCAGAAGTAGAAAGCAACAGATTACAAACCATCCCTCCCTGCCTCTGTCTTGTGTGTTATCCCTACGGCAGCACCCAACTCGCCTCCATTGACAAGTTACACAAAAAGAGTCACCCAGCTGCATTCACCTGTCCCAGAGGCCAGCAGGGAAAGTTTAACTGAGGATTAACACAAATCAAACAAGGAAACCCTGAGGCCTCCTCACCACCTCTGTCCTGTTACTCTACACACCGTGTGCTCAGTACACATCTCCACACTACACAAGACATTAGGAGCTGCAAGTCTGTCTTCACATGATGTGTCAAGTGGTTTCCAGTTTGAATCAACCACTGTGGGTCATTCCTCATATCTAGAGATGGAAAGAACATGATTTCCCTTACTCTGGAGTGTGTAAATTTTCTTCCTTTGAATTACATCAAACAATCCATGCCTACATTTTACAACATATACTACCATGAACAAGGGCAGTCCTGTGGTGTAATGGAGAGCACTCTGGACTCTGAATCCCAAGGACCCGAGTTCCAGTCTCACTGGGACCGTCCCCTGGCAGTTCAAGCCTCCCTGCCATCCCATCCCATCTCGGATGTTCAGCAGGGTCAGCCCCGGTCAGTACCGGGGGCTGTGACAGTCCCAAGGACTTCACTGTCACTGTCCAAGCTCGCTCGGCCATGGCAAATGGACCTTAGGAGTTAAACGGTGGGGCCAGTTCTGCACACACTGTGCCTCACCTAAAACATCCACTGCACAGGCTGGAAGGGCAACCCACGTGGGGAGAGCCCTGCCCAAATCTTCATTTACGAAGTCTGGCCATAGATACCATGAACAAAGCAGGATTATTACATTTAAAAGGAACTTTACCATTCAGTATTAACAAGACATGGCAGAGTAGAAGACAAGCAATGATGCTTATGCCGTGTATATGAATGAAAACAGCTCTTAGGAAAAGGAGGAAAGAAGGAAACTTTAGCTATTATTAATTAGAGTTCAGCACATGTTTGATAGACTGACACAGGCACCCAAGCCAGGGACCTGCTCTGAGAAACAGAGATCAGAGCCAGGTTCAGCCAGGCTGCAGGAACAGGCAGCAGCTGCACAAGGGCTGCATCAAACACTCAGTACATCTGCCCCCACCCACGAGGGAGCCTCCTGGTCCAGATGGCATACAGGTACTAAGGACTGTAAGGCTTTTTTCTGAAAGCAGTTTAAAGAAAGGCAGACAGCACAAACTGAATAGACAGTCAGCTGGTTTGAAACAGAACTGGCTTGGTGTCATCCCGATTATGCTAAAAAGCCCCCAAACCAGTGTCAGGAGATTCCCAGTAGAGAAGCAGACAGTATGCATATGCTATCCCTCCCTCAGGCCCACATTCCCTCTGCCTCCAAATCTGTCATGAAATACTGGTTCTAACTATCAAAATAAAAATGTTTCAGAAGAGACAACAGATTAAAAGCAAAGATAAGCATTCAATATATATGTTTTCACTCACAATTCCACAAAAAAAACCAAGGTAAGTTTGCTTTTGGGGAGCAGTTAACATGAGAATTCAGCTTCTACTTGTATTTTAACATTACTTAAGACTATTCCAGCAAACTCCTGTATGCCCCCAGACAGCCTAACCCTTTGTTCAGCTTGCATCTGCCAATGCAAAACACTGAACTCATCTGGTCATTTTTCAAATGTCACCACCTAACCATCAGGATTGTTAAGACTGAGTTTATGTAGCAGTCAAGTCAACCCCAAGGTCCAATTCTGCCCTCAGCTAGTCCAGTAAACCCAGTTAGTACAGCAAACCCAGTTAGTACAGCTGCAGTACTTTGGTTTACAGAACAGCAATAGTACAATGCAGTAGAACATAAAACTGAAAGCTATTAAGAAAAAAGACAATTTAAATTAGTATTTTGACTGCTTAAGTTTAAACTTTTTGGTTGGCTGGGACTTGTAAACACCAAGTCCCCACCAAGAAAAGTATCCCTCTCAGTGAGACAAGCTAAGCTAAATTACTTATACTCCAACAATCCTATGTAACCACACATACCCACAGAACATCTAACCTCTCCATTTGACAGCCCAGGGTTGTATTCAGATATGGCACCATTTAATTATGAACTGGATTGCTAGAAGAGAATAGGACAGTTAACTTACTGCTGTTTAATGAGCACGCTCTTGTTAGTTGTGAATACATTCACTGTACTCATTAAATCAGGAGGCACTGGGGTTCTGAATACATCATTAAAAGGATACAGGAATGCTGCTGCTTTGTTCAGCATGACTACATGCTCTGCTTGACAGTTGGAAAATGAGCAAGAAATGTAAGCCCCTTCCTGTTGGGCCAGCAGAACTAATTTTAAACTAGGACAAGGGAGAGAGAGTGGGAGATCTGCTTCTTCAGAGCTTCACTCATTTAGAACACAAATTTCTTCTCCTACTGCTGACTTGAAGCAGTAACATCCTCAATACTGTAAAGACAGCAGCTAAAAGAAGTGGGGGAAGTGATAGAGATAACTAAAAAAAAATTTAAAAATAAATAAACCCATAGCCTATTTTCAATACACCCAAGGAGCAGGAGTGTGCACTGATCCATCAATGTGCCAATTAGCAAAATGAACCTTCATAAAACAAATACACACATACTCCCCTCATGGCAGTTACCACACTATTTACAATATATTGATTAAGGCTGAACAGGAGTTAAACCGGCCAGCAGGCTTTAGAGATTTAGAACATGGGTTCAGTGACAGGATCAGTTTTGTTCCATTACCCACAAAGATATACACCTACATGAGAATCTACATATCTAAAGTATCCTAGAGTTACAAGGAAATTAAAACATAACTGGCAACTGTTCAGCTCAAACCCATTGTATGGAAGCCTTTTCTACCCAAAGAGCTATGTGAACCAAGACCACTGATGGCATCACTGGAGCTGCAGAAAAGCTGAAAGTTAATATTTAACAAGCACAACTACTTCCTCTAGCACTTCCTTGGGAGGGGAAATTGCATTTCTGAAACACATTTATAACAAGCTTTCCTTCTCCTCTTCTCCCACTTCAGGCACAGATGATTGGGGGGTGGGAAGGGGAGCTGACTGGAACTTAATATTCTCAGTGCAAGGCTGTGCAACCACTTTAATCCAAGCAATTATTTTTCAGTTAGAAAGCTGTTGATACTTTAAGAAGCTATATAAATACTGGATTCTAGTCAAATAAGGACTGCCACCTATGAAAGCAAGATTAAACAAATTTATCCAAGCGTCCTCCCATTATGCAGACACAACAGCTCACCTTTTACCTGGAAAAACACGTTCTAACCAGTCATGTGAGCACATCAGGACTTCACTTGCTCCAGGCTTCAGAGCTCATCAAGATCCCAATTTTCTCAATTTTGCCAACAAAATAATCTTCAGGAAAAAAATCCTTATGATTAAGCAGTCAGGCTTAATGCAACATGCCATGACTAATCCTCTTAAATTTCCTCTGGATCCCACACTGTAATCTCAGTAACACAGGAGAAACTGTTCTTTTCATAGGAGCTGTGTGACTGTGTGGCCTGTCACAATCTGCTCAAATAGCAATTGATTACTCAGTGCTACCAACCCGAGTCACCAACACCTGGGTTTCAGCACATGCTGCAGCTCACCTGGGGTAGGCACAGCCACACAGCACTGCTCTCCAATGACCAGGTCTAAGCTCATCTACATCAACCTCCAAAGACTTGTGGGGTCACATCCCATTGCTCTCCACAATGAAGTACATGGACACACTTAGTTGTTTTATACCACACATTGTGGAAACAGCCTGAAGAACAACCTGGGTCTCCAATAGGTTAAAGTATTAGAAGGTATTACACCATTACTAGGAGGTAAAAAAGTTAAAAGTTTGGGCATTGGGAAATCAAAAGGTGCAATCACATTCAGACTAGATCTAGACATGTACCTCTTACCAGCAACATGCACCTACAAGTGGGTCATAGCATTTGATTAAAATCCCAGGTCACTGACTTAAGAACAAAAAAACCCCACCCGTTATGTCAGCAACACTATTTTCTTGGTGTCAGATAAAACAATGAAAAGAAGGAGTATTCAGATTTTCTGATCAGTCATAAAGTCTGTTCTGGAAAGGTACATGCACAGAAAAAATGCATGCAAAAGGCATGAGAGCCTCAATAAGAAATGCATGTTTGATTGTTTAATTTGGGTACTGTTCTCTTTAATCACACTAAAAAGCTCTGTATGAGAGAGCTGTCTGATTAGCCTTAGGAAGTTGAGAGATGGATATATAAAAATTAAAACTTATCTAGTGTCACATTTTCTTCCCTTTGTGCTTAACATTGGGCAACTCATACACAATCTCAGCTGGCTAAATTCAAAAATCACCACAGGCTTTAATGACAGAAAGGAAAAGATGATGTATGAGGAATTGTTTAAATGTTTGTTGTTCTGCTTAGCAACCACACACTTCCAGGATTAAAAACCCACAACACAGGAGATAGAGAGACATATTTCTTAGCTATCATAAATAACTTGCATTCTTCAGCTCCTTAGGTACTTTTGGTTTGCCATTTAGTCAGACTTGCATCTTCCCCACAGATACCTCCCTTTTGCATTTTGTACAACACAGAGCATATCAGAAGTTCAGTGAATACTACACAGCTTGTGGCTTATATTTTGATGGTATTTAAACTTGCTACTGACAGAAATTACACATTCAAAACAAGATACACATTCTTTCTTCCTGTCATGACAGAAGAAAAAACATGCTTTTCTTGATGATATGTGCTGTATCACCATAACATAATCAGCAGTATTTCTGTTCACAGACCTTAATCTCATTATTAATACCTCTCTGCTCTGTGTATATTACATCTCCCCTTGTGCCTCACCACAAACATTCAAAATCTTTGCAGGAACAGCTTTGCATTATATACATGATGGCCAATCTTCGCGAACGCAGATTTGGGAAGGGCTCTCCCCACATGGATGTGCCCTTCCAGCCTGCGCAGTGGATGTTTTAGGTGAGGCTCAGCGTGCGCAGAACTGGCCCCACCATTTAAGTCCTAAGGTTCATTTGCCACAGCCGAGCAAGCTTGGACAGTGACAGTGAAGTCCTTAGGACTATCTACAGCACCCGGTACTGACCGGGGCTGACCCTGCTGAGCATCCGAGATCTGACGGGATGGGATGGCAGGGGGGCTTGAACTGCCGGGGCCGCCCGTACTGAGACTCGAACTCGCGACCTTGGGAGTCGGAGACCGGAGTGCTCTCCACTACGCCACGGGACCGCCCAATTATATACATACACAAAAAGTAATACATCAAGGGGCCTGTCTAAATAGTGGTGTTAATGAAAATTGAAAACAAATACTTGAGTAGCAGAACTCACGCACTTCCAAACTTGGCTAGCCCCTCAAGTCCTCCATTTCAAGCAAAGCAGTTGTATTTATCCTCATATTAACACATTTTCTGTTCTTGTTTGAAATACTACAGATTGGGGTTTAATACACTGAAGTTCACATAAATATCTTGTCCAGCTTCATGAGGGGAAAAAAAAAAAAGAAACAAAAACCTGTTTGTTGTATGGAAAAACAATTTCTCAGACGTTTCTTTTTCCATGTATTCCAGTGCACCATATGTGGGGGCTGGAAGGGAGCCTAAGAACATCTGCCACAGACTTTAAAACCCCTAATAATAGCACAGCTGGTGTCCCCAGCCTAATGGTCTCAGCAAAGATTCACATGACCACTCCTGACTCTGGTCCCCAACCCAGGCAAAGCGCAGAAACACTCAAAGGTTGGACACTGGTCATTCATTCTTACCTCGATTTGCATTTCACCAAAGAACAAACACAGAAAGCAAGTTGAAATCCTTACATTTAAAGCACTTCAACAGTCACAGTTTCAGCAGGATTTGCCCACACTCCTTTCATTAAATTTCAGTATCACAGAGCACTCCCTATTCCATAAAACAAAGCTCCTCAAGAAAATACCTGCAAATCTCAGTGATCCAGGGTTAGACACATGAAATGTTTACGTGTACTTTACTATACTACAGAGGTGGTGTTTTGGGGTTTCTCCCCCCTGAACTCATGGACTATCTTCATTCTCATCGACTTAGTTTACTTACAAACAAATGTTTCTACCAGCTTTCTTTTAAACATGTTCAAAAGCACTGGTTTATAGAGGAGAAAACCCGTAATTCAAAGAGGGAAAAAAAAAAGGGCAGAAGAGCACAGAACTCAAAATATGAAACTGTGTTTTAGCTCACACAGAGTCACCATTGAGCATTAACAGGTACTTATTACACAGATGTTTCAGGGAAATATCTGTGATATCCCATGCCCAAAGGATGCCACTCTGTGAAGGTGGGAACAAAGAAAGCAATGTTTGTGTGCGGGTGAGATGCCTGAGACTTTCATTACTGTTTCATCTGTAAAAAAGTAGGTAGCTTCCAGCAGCCAAAGGGCATGAGTTCACTTCATTATTAAACGTAACATGTGGAGGTGGACCCATGAAAGGCATGTTTAGTCACTGGCAAAGCACAAACAGGTGGCTACTTTAGCAAATTGCTGTATCCACAGTAACAACAGACCAAATACTGAGCTCCAAATTCCAAGAACAACCCACTTAATCAAACTACTCTAAAATGCCAACATGACACCAACATCCTCAGCAGAAAACATTTTCATTCTTATTTTTCATGAGGGAGAGAGGGGAGACAAACCCAAAAGCAGAGAAAAGCAATACTTTGTAAATTCCCACACTGTCCAACAATGTTGGCCCACTTGAAAGTAAGAGACACTTAACCGATAATCATTCTTAATTTGCACCACATGGCTGAACAACAAAGGCAAAAAGAAAATACAGAGCAAGTCACTTTTTGGTTTTGTATAAAAGCACCAAAGTCTGAGAAAGGAAAATACACCAGACCGACCCAGTTACAGTAACCAATTTGGCTGTGCCAAACAGATTTACAGTCATGTGTAAGTTATATGCCTCACTCCTCCTACTAGCTCTCTAGCTGATGTCTGACTCCTCTCAGAGCTGTAAGATCAAGGTAAACTTTAGGTAGTATTTTTAAATCAAGTCTCATAATCAGGCTACTAAACGACACACATGCTCTTGTTTCTAACTTAACTATGAACAAAGGCGCACTTTAAGAAATTGGGCAAATCATTCCATCTTTTCAAACAAAACCTAAACATCAGCAAGAATTATGTCAAAGGAGAAACAAAAACCTGCAGCAAAAGAGCCTCTGTAGAAAGCAAAGATACAGCCTCAAACAACAGCAGTTTGATCATGAATTCTTAATTCCAAAAACTACAACACAACTACCTATAGAAGGCCATATTTATGTGGGCATACTGTAGATTTTTGACTGCAAATAAGGCAAATCCACTTCATTCCCACCTTAAACTGCAGCTGGGGATGAAACTGTGCAATGGCAGCAACAGCTGTGTCAGAAGTGTTGACAGTGGCTGGCTGTATCAAGTATCTGAGCTGGCACCAGCACTGAATTACACCGCTTTTTAAAAATAAATTTGACATCAGATGCATTAAAGAAGTCGACTGTTGCTGTGCTGTTGCTTGTGTAACAGATACAGCAGCTACACATAAGACACATGATGGCCCTCAACTTGGCAGAAAAGGCCACTGTTCACAAAACAAGCATGATCTTTTAGAGGCACAAAAAATTTGCAGAACTAACAAAGTTCTTCAGTGTAAGTCAGCCCCAAACTGCTGGCTTGGAGTGTGCCCATAACTATTGTTGTCTCTAGATTTTGTCTCCTCACTTGCCATATGCCCAAACTCTTTTTCCTTTTGTCTCTGGAGCTATTATGCTGTAGCTCCAAGTCCCAGGTGACAGGTAGAGACAAGGAATCCTCACAAGTGGGCTAGTACTCCCACAGTTCAAAGAGACTGACCCTAAATATCTGCACTGTCTCGTTCAATACAGTATCTGCACACAATCCACAGGTGCTCAGCCTTACTCTGCTCATGAGATCAAGTTACTGACCAAGAAAAGGCCAGAAATCTTAACCTGCATGCTTTCTAGCCCATCTGCGTGCTACATCCTTCCTCTCAGTGATTTGTAATTTAGCCAGAAAACAGTTTTTACTTCCTGATTATTTCACCATGGGCCTTTATTAAGCAGCTGTCCTGACAGAACCTGTATTTTTCTATTCAGGAAGCTATACAAGCTGGGGTGTTAGACAAATAAGTCTGTCAGAGGACAGACACAACGCAAACATTGTATAACTGCAAAGTACAGTCACTGATAGACACAGTTACCACAACTTGTAATAATTCCTGCTTGGCCTGATTCCCATCTTTCTGGAGACATGTCTCTGACAGTACTGCTGCACACAGCCTGTGCACAATCAGGGGTGCACGGGGGAGCTGTTATAACATGACAAACTAATCACAGAGCCCTAAATAACATCACATCACAGACGTATGCAGTCAGACTAGAGGCCTTCCACACCACAGGGAAACTTGGCTAGTGAGACAGTCCCTGCTTTACACACCCTTCATATTCCAAGTTACAGTTCGATTCACACAAGGTACCACTTACAGAAAGAGGCAATAGGCTCCTGTGAGAGTGACTTGGCTAAACTTAGCTAAAACAATAACAAACCCTTGAAGCACACAACATGTAATAATTACCTGTAACACTATGTCTGAATCTTGTGCCATTTGATATCCCCATCTGGAGTAAGCATCACAGCAAGGCTTAAGAGAAGCAGATAGCAGACTCACACTACTGCAACCATGGGCATACTCCCCATGCAAGAAGAAAAACCCAGATAAAATACCCAAGACAGCATCACTACACTCAGCTGTGAGCTGAAACAAGCTAACAGCCTACAGGTGCCCTCCTGTTTACAACACCTCCCCAGCAAACTCCCCCATTTGCAATCCTAGGCTTCCAGGTGCAAACAGTACCTGGTCCAAGGACAGTGTCAGTGTTGCCAAGAGACACCTGTTTGCTCCTTTCCTACCTTCTCATTTAAGCTGTAAGTGTAGTTTAGGACAAGGAATTATACCCCAGGGCACAATGAAGAAGTGGAAGCATCACTGCTTAAATATTAAAAGAGCCACTTGCAAGTGCAGAAAAGACAGTTGTTTCACGCTCTCACATGCTTTGTGATCATTTGTAAGTAAGCAATTCCAAAAGCTCCAAACAAAGTAAAACAGACACTGGGCAGAGCTCAATGAGATCTCTTAACCTGAAGGTCGTGTTTCCAACACTGCAAATGTGGAAGCAGCTGCTGCTATTTTGACATGGTCTTTATATTGCAGAGTGAAGATCCAAGAGACTGTATTTCGGAGACACATTTGAGGTGTCAAAGATTCCAGACTGTCAAGGATTCCAGACCTTCTACCTCTACAGCTGAGATACAGTATATACTACCCACTCAGCCAGGTTGTGCTACTGTATCCAAAAAGAGAGATTTGGGCTTTTTTGTTCTGTTTTTAATCACAAAGCTTGAAGACAAGAGGTCCATTTAAGCTCCCAAGACAAAATACTGGCCATTTTGGACCAAACCTCATGTCTTGTAATTTAATAGATCCTTCCAAATTCTACTGTCCCACCTACAAAACACACCCACCTCCCCAACCACTGTATTCCTTTCTCCTCGACTTTTTTCACTTCAGCCAAAAAGGAACCTGTAACAACCTGTTTAACCCTTGTGACCCAAGTCTGGTTTTGGTGTTCTAGAATGCAAATGAAAAACTACGCTAAAACTACACTCATTTTCTTGTTTCCTGCAATTCTTCCCCCAAAGAGCAAATATAACTCTCAAGACACAGAAATCAAGCAACCAAACAACCCCTTTAAAATCAATTATCTACATCTTCATGGCTTGGACTTAAATCAAGGAACCATTCCTGAGTTACAGGGCCATATTCTGCTTCTCATAATTGATAGGCATTTACATCTGTAAATATGTTTCCAACTTCTACTAAAATCAATTCTCCAAAATGTTACTGATTCCTCTTGTTCAAAATTGCCCTTTTTTAGGTAAGTTTTAACAGGCACTTTATGAAGTTTTTGTTAGATGTGCAACACAGTTAGGTAGCATAACTTCTTTTGGCCTCCACGGCAACTTCTTGGTATGTTTTGTGAAAAAATATTTAGAAAAGAAATTTATGTAATTATTTGGGTTTGGGGCTTTTTTAAGAGCTAAGTCTCAAATAAAAACTCAGATGTATTTTATCAGTTCCATTTAACCTTGTTTGCTAATTTTTCTCTTTCAAATGTTCTTGACACCAAAAACTTCATAAAGTATTAACTGATACCTTCAAGGGAAAAGAAAAAAAAAAAGAAAGGAGATTGCAAATTTCTCTGTTGGAGCTCTTAACTGAGGAGATAAAGGAAACTCTGTAATACATGACATACAAAACAAAGCCAGAGAAAAAGTACGCTAAAAATCAAAAAAAGAAACAAACAAAAACAGGGGGGAAAGCATAAGATTATCCAAAACTTCAGAATTCATAAAAGATACTTGCAAATGTCTTCAGTGCCCTCAAAGAAAAAACAATGCCTTAATATTCTAATATTCTAAACAATGCCCCAAATCCTTTCACTTTTCTGGTGGTCACTGACAATACCATTGACCAATGCAGTGTCCAAAACAGTCCTTCCCAAAGTCTATTCTTCAGCTTCAAATACACTCAGCTACAGTGGGCACACAGCTATATTACATGTTTTCTATCAAAAAACAAACAGCAGCTTCTAGTTAGAAATCAGGGCAATCAGGAACGACCAGTTCCCATTCCAAAGAGACTTTAATTACCTGTTGTAGGATTTACATCAGAGCCAGAAGCCATGTCCGCGCTTTCCTGATATATTAATTTTGAAATACGTATTTTATAGCTGTTCAGTCTAAGGATTCACCAAGGGAAAAAAAAACCCACTCAAAAAACTTTTATTGCCCACATTATAAAACTGCTTACCTTACCCCGAAAAAGGTCTGAGGAACAAAGAAGAAAATGCAGTATTACATCTGCTATAACAAGTCATGCTATAAACTAATCATTTTCCTGACTATACAGCCCCTCCTATTTCCTATTACTCATTTCTCCTGCTACAATGTTTTATCACGTCTGTATCTCCAAGTTATTCCTGCTGGTCATAGGATCAAAACAATAGGCTTGCTCCTAGGTGCATTTAGGAATTTCCTGTCAGCCTTCTTGACAAGGTAATTAGTCCTAATTAACCAGATAACAGGACAGGTTACTCAATCTTCCCCATGCAATTCTGTTAACCAAGATTACTAAAATGATGTAAGCAGCTTTCTTTTATTTAAAAACAAACAAAAAATATCAAAACAAAAAAGACCCCAACAAACCACAAAACAAGAATTCCCACACAACTCACAAATCATACAATTTTGATAACATTAACCATCTTTTTTAAAGACTGAAGGAAACTAAACGCTAACTGGCCTTGCCTGCACATTTCTGCATTGCCTTTGTACCACCTCCACCATTCATGTAACTCCATAGAAGAGATAAACAGGTAAAAAATTAAACCCAAAAAATAAACCAATCTTTCAAACCATGTTTTTCTGATTTGCCTCCCTGGCTTATTTCCCAGTGGGTAACACTCAGCACGAAAGGTCTGTGGACAGGGCAGTACAACACACAGCTGGTGCCAAGGCAGGACTATCCTCAGGAGAGACAGCAAACTGTGAGGCCACATTATCTGGCTGTGAAAGCAGAGCCCTCAGGCACAGCTCTGCCAGTCACCTCTGCCTAATGTTAGTGTAGGCTGTCCTGAAAGCACACCCACCCTACTGCACACTCACCCTGGGGCCACAGACCCCTGGCACTCCTTTTTCTTTCCACGGACATGGGTTCTTCTATCACTCCACATCAATGTGATCAGGAATGCAACTTGATTGGAAAGGCTAAGCCAAGGGGATGGGGGAGTCAAACCAAGGCACTGCGTTGGCTTCAGCTGTGAGTATTTTCACATATTGGTGTTGCAACGCTGACTTCCAAGCTTTGCTGCCATGAGAACAACTCCTGGTGGGCCTCAAACCTTCAATACTTCCACTAACTGATGTGTGTGCTTAATTGTGACACCAGAGGGGTGAGGGAAACCGCTATGTGAGTGCCCAGAGACAGAATTTACTGACCCTACACAAGCACTAAGTGTGTATGTATGGCCAAACTTCGCAAACAAAGATTTGGGCAGGGCTCTCCCCACGTGCCCTTCCAGCCTGTGCAGTGGATGTTTTAGGTGAGGCTCAGCGTGCACAGAACTGGCCCCACCGTTTAAGTCCTAAGGTCCATTTGCCATGGCCAAGCGAGCTTGGACAGTGACAGTGAAGTCCTCGGGACTGTCACAGCACCCGGTACTGACAGTGGCTGACCCTGCTGAGCATCCGAGATCTGACGGGATGGGATGGCAGGGAGGCTTGAACTGCCAGGGGACGGTCCCAGTGAGACTGGAGCTCAGGTCCTTGGGATTCAGAGTCCAGAGTGCTCTCCTTTACACCATGGGACCGCCCCACACAAAGCACTAACCCAAGACTTAACAGCAAAGGCCTCCTTTGCAGTTACAGAGAGATGAGGTTTGTTTGCCCAGACCAATTCAACAGCTGAAGGAAAATGATGCTGAGAAGCTGACTGGCAACAGAAGAGCCAAGAAACAGTTTTGATCTTGAATTCATGCCTGCTGGAAATGTTGCTGTGCTAGATTTACAAATCCAAGATATAATCCATTTATTTCATAATAATCTATTATTACTTGGGAGAAAGGAAGAAAGGTCAGCTTTAATTACAAGATTTTTTTAAAAGGAAAAAAGATTATGATAAACTATAAGGATTATTTAAAAGTACAGTTTTGTTCACCTGAACTGAAACCTCTGCCTAAATCTCATTTGACAAGTCAGGTGAATTTCTTAAGGAAGCAGCAGCTTTACTTAAGCAAATAAAAGAAATTGATTGCAGTTCTTAATTCTTACTGCAAATATTCATACAGGTCAACATAATGCATTCCATACTACTTTTTGCTATTAAAAAAACCCCAAAACATTTACAGCCACATTTCATAGAGCCACAGAATACTTTGGGTTGGAAGGGATCTTAAAATTTTCACTCAGTCCAATCCTCTGCAATGGGTGAGGACACCTTTCACTAGACCAGGTTGCTCAAAGCCCTGTCCAACCAGGCCTTGAACATTTCCAGTAACAGGGTATCCAGAGTTTCCCTGTGTGTATTATTTAAGGTCCTACCATTAGGATAAATCTCCTGTCGTCAGGTCTCATCAACAACAGTTTGGAAACAGCAATAAGATAAAAAATATCTCTAAATGAATGAAATAAATCATAATAAAATCATGCATGTTGAATTTAAGAAATCCATTCTCATATTCAGCGTCCATACTCAATGTGCTGTGACCTCAGTATGCCTTTTCCACCACAGGTGAGAAGCTCTTCATTAGTTAGGTAACTACCATGAACTGTTAATTCTATGTTTATCACCTTCAAATTACATTTGAATCTTTGCCTTTACACACAAGTATTTCTAGATTTAATAGATTTACTCATTCCACAAGAGAGTTACCTGAATTTTTTTTAAGACAGCAATATACTCATGAACAAAATGAAAAAGATTTCTGTCCTTTTTTCCAAGTAAAAAATCCTGTTTCCCTCCTCTCTTTCCTGCTATTCAGTATAATAGTACAGAGGGACACCAATAAGAAAACCTTTTTTTCTTTATGTCAACATACAGCAGGTGTCCTCTGAAAGTTGATAAATAGTACCAAATGGATGCAGTGTTTACTCTTGGAGGGCGGATGTTACCGTCAGCCTCAAGAAACTGAGACTGACTTATCCTGAACATTCACCACAGAGCAAAGTGAGATGACTGTGTGTCTTGGTAGTGCTCCGTTCCCAGCCTGTGAAATCCATTTTTGAACCCTGATCTCTCACATAGCAATGCCTTATGGTTAGATTAATAGTACATCAGATTTAGTGAAGGCAAAAAGAACATGGAAATTTCACTAAAGTAACTACTGCAATAGCAGCACCACCTTATCCTGCACAAACTGCCTGCCAGACTTGTAGTTAAAACTTCTGTAAAATGAGCTAAAATTACTTGAGCAAGTCATACACTGTTCAGGGAAAGGAGAGTCTTCAGGCCCAGCTGCAGTTCTCCTTTTGTAAGAGGACTAATAATGTACACTGACAACCTTAGTCACGTAGGGAAAGAACAGTGCAGGTGTAGCACACATGTCTACTGAGGTGGGTACCTGTTTCACACAATACCCTGTCAGGTCCTAAATAGCTACAGTGGGCCAATCCACTGATTCCAAGAGACTAACAGGCTTTTAACAGAGATTCCCAAGAACTGGATTTAATTCTAGTACTGGCACCAATTCCTGAACTACCTCAGTCAAATGTTTTGATTTTGCTGCCCCCCTTCATCCATTGCAAAGTAAGAGAAGGTTGACTCTTGTGATCTGTGAATGCTTAAACAAACTCAGTTCATTAGAAGTTCACATCGACTGTTTTCGCAGGTTTTGCAATGCAAAAGGGCAAAGTATTTAGGAAAGTTACATTTGCCTGAGGTACAACAGTTTCTAAATGAAATCTCATTTAATAGATAAAAGCAGTACAAGTGAATGTCACGGAGAAATCAACGTGCTCTGCAGAAAAAATGACAGCATAACATACATCCAATAGCATGACAGTGGAGACCTCTTTGGACTCTGGGACAAAGTACTCTGCCAGACTAGTGCAATATTTAACCTTTCTCAGCTGTTTCGTTCCAATGGCTGTTGATGTCTTGCCAAAACACAGATTTTCAGAAAGCTATTACAGAGTAAAATTCCAGTGAATATACACACAAGCAATCAAATGTTATAAACATTTCAGACAATCAGAAAAAGCACATTCAGTTCAGATTGCCTTATATTGGACATTTGTGGCTCTCAGGTCAGTCACAAGTCACTGGGTCAAGTTGGGGCAATGCTCATGTACCACCTGACATTACGTGACCCTCAGGAAACACAGCCATAAATAAAGGACTGGTCTTGCCATGACCTTCACACATCAGGTGTGCAGGATTCATTACAGGACCAAAGGCTCCAAGGTGATAATGTTTTTGGTAAACACTTGGCAAACAGCTGCTCCATAAATTTCTGGAAGTGACCATTACTGGAGTGTTACCCAAATACAAGAGAAGCCTTCCATTCCTTTCTGAAGGCTGTGCAGTTTGTGCCTACAGGAGAAGGTCTATTATAAGAAATCATGTTACCAGAAGGATTGATTTCCTCATCATCACTTTACATCAACTATGCTTAATAGCTCCTCAGAAACAGCTAGTATGACCAGACATGGCTGCAGAGAAAAAAATTCCCTTTAAGACAGACTTAAAGGACAGTCTAAGGACTTCAGGATTGTTCCAATGTCTTCCAGTTCTTCTAATTTTACAGGTACCACTCAGGCAATAGGTTTCCACAGATTTAAACTGCAAGGTTTCTGCTTACTGCAGAGCAGTGGCTGGTGCTCCCTTGCAAACATGCAGTATCTGATGGTGAAACTAGGCTTTCTGGGACTGGCAATGTTATTATTAACAAAAGCTCCACTTATGTAAACATTAAAGAGGACAGCAAAAGTCCCCATTTACCCACCATCAGCATAGGTGAGACTTTTAAAAATAAAATAACTCTCTCTTGAAACAAAACTGCACTTCAGTATCCTCTAGGACACCAAATTATGGCTGCTGTCAGAACATAATTCATGCAGAGTCCTGATTTGCATGAAATTAGAGTCTAATATGACATTGCCAACACCTGCCTTTCAAAGGATGAAATTTAGAATTTATGTGCACACACAGTACAAAAATGCACTGACTGATTCCAATTTACAGCAGTCAACTAGGCAATTCAAAGAGGTGCACATCACTAACTCAATATGTTCACAGTTTTTATCCTTCCCTTCTAGACCATAAATTTTTCCACTATATGAACATTTTCCTAACCCTTGGTTTCTATTAAAAGACAGGACAACACAGCATTATTTTAAACTTCATTTAAAACTAATGACAAGGAGTTTTTCCATGTTTTGTTTGAAACACTGGAATTATTACATAGTGGAGCAGGAAGTTTAAAGTAAACTAAAAATAAATGGCGAAGGCACTGGACTCCATACAATCTATGAGATTCATAGTGAAGCCCTTTTATTACACATAGCACACAGTTTATACAGGGTTAGGACTACAGCTCATTGGCTAAAAGAGTTACACACCACCACGCTAGAAACTTCAATTGGTTAGAACCTCTCTCTCACAAGTCCCATGTTTATATTATTTCATCCTGGCTATTTTCGTGCACCTGCAGAGTCCTTTGTATTCCTACTATGTGAACTCTTGGGGAGTAACCTCCTCCCTATCAGCCAGCAACGGCTGAGCTCCTTGCTGCTTCTGGCTGATAGCTGAGTCTCACAGGGCTTTCTATAGATCTGAATTGCTCACTTTTGTTTTTACTGTAACAACAGGAGTTCATATATTTTTTCCTTTAACTGGGAAACTGGATGAGAGGGGTGATCCCTTCCCTCTACTTGGCACTGGTGAGGCCACACCTTGGGTACCATTGTTCCCAGCACCATAATACAGAAGGGGATTTAAGAGGGAATCCACAGACATGGGAAAATTTTTCTCAGTCAGGCAGCAGCATGGTCTAATGTCAGAACAAGCCAATAATGAAACTTTGCAAGAGCTTTTAAACCAAGCTCTTCTCACATTTCCTTCCTTCTTTCCAGCACTCTGACTGCTGCAATGTTCTGAACTTCTGCTATAAATGCAAGTTAAAAACAACAGGGGTCTAACATATTAATGTATTGGAATACTTTAAAAAATGCAAACAAGGAAATAGGACAGCTGGAGAGCAGCAGTGTCATTTGTGTTTTCAGCATTTACTGGACTGCAAGGTTAAACAATCTCACCCAGAGGAGCTATAAGACAAGGTAAAGAATGGACTCCAGTATGGCCACTTGCCGATTTAACTAAAGCAAATCTGCCAACATAATTGAATCTAAGAATTATCTCTGAGCTAATCTGTTTGTGCTATCAATAAGCCTCTTAGCTGGTCAACCATAAGCAGGATGACTGTATAGCATGACTTTTTGCACTGTAATCAATAGACTCCAATAAAAAGAGAAATATTGAACAATCGAAGTTCAAACAAAGGGCAGATTTAGACAAAGAATAGTAGCAGTGAACTCCTGAAATTTATTTACGAGACATCACGTTACTTGCTACAAAGTAAAGTAAGAGTGCTTGTAAACTTGCAGCTGTATCAGTCAAACCACAGAGCAAGCAGGAAGGCTTTGAATCAGAGACCAACTGGTATCTTGGAAAGCCTGTGTTAACAGGAAGTTCATTCTCAAGATTTTTATCTCTCCAAGTAGCACTGATCCCACAACTGAATCCACAAAATTGAGCCCTCAATACAGGCGCAGCATTCCAAGGTGGCAATGGCATTGCTCATGTTCTAATGATACAAATGTGACCAGAGAAACAAACCTTCCCAGCAGGGGCAATGGGCCACTTTTACAATTTCAGCATTACAAAGCTTCATACATTAAGTGAGCTGCCTACAGCTGACAGGCAATCGCTGTCGTTTAGTGGGGAGAGAGCAGTTCTCCTACTTGCTATGAAAGCCACTCAGTGTGCAGTCACTACTGGAACCTATTCCTTTCCATAGGCCTCAAGCAGCACACAAGTGACAATTTCCAGCAGAAACAAGGAACAATATGACCATCACATGGGAAGATGCCAGTATACCTTAGATCATTTTACATGGAATTCACGGGTATTTACTATTTAATCTTGGTCTTGGTGGCAACATTAAGCTTCCTACAGAGGCAGAACTGCCAGGTACACCTGAAGAAAAGGAATAGTTCAAAAAGAAAACAAATCTAGCTACAACAACCTACCTAACAACACCATTTCTCTGACCAGCAGCCTAAAACACAGCTGCTAATTCCATACTGTAGTTATCAGAATTTCTGATAGCTACAGACCAGTTATACTGGTCTGTCTGTTCTTGCACTAATATGGAAGTATTGTGAAGTAAGAAATGTGTAAAATCAAATAGCAGTTTTGTAAGAATTAAAATGGGTTATTCAAAAATACACTGATTAAGTGCCTGGCCTAATATTGGAGACTTAGTAGAGGTAGAGAAGGCACTCATTTTTAGTGAGGCACAGGCAAAGGTATCATTTCAAAATTTTAAGCAAACAATGCACAATTTTCTGCAAACTAACAAGAAACACTCCCCCAACCTTGACTTGAACATCCCCCACAAAGTACTACATCCAGACAACTCAAAACAAATGTTGTCTCACAAATGCTCTTCTGATTCTAGCAGGAGTACCAAACCACCCCTATTCTGGAAATGAAGAAAATTTTAAGGACTTTGGAAAGAAATAGATTTCAAACAAACGTAACTCATACACTGCCCTCCCCTCATAATTATCTCCCCTCTCCCAAGGAAAATTTTAAGCAACACTGGAAATTGTTACAAAGAAAAACATGTACAGGTTTTAAAAAGCAGCTTTTAGCAGATGCTGCCTCAATAGCACTCATTCTGAGAATTCTTTCTACTGAGCTGTTTGAAAAAAAAAGTACTTTGCAGATACAGTGGGAATTTTAGCGTTTTTCATTTTCAGCATTATAATGACAATAGCAAGAAACAACAGTATTGATCAAGCACACATTTAAAGCAAAAATATTTAACCTGCACTAATTTCTGCAATACTAATCTCATTATTCTACCCCAAAGTAGATTGGCTGGAGTATAAATAAAATCCTCACAGCACACGGAAAGATTAGGATCAAATTACTTCTCCAAAAGCAGCTGGTAATCTGTTACAGGAGACAGAATGCGTGAGGCATCAAGGAGCTCAGGCATGAGCTGCAGCAGAGAGAAACAACAGGAGTTCCCAACAGTTCCAGGCCAATCTTTCCAATCTGATCTTGTTCTCAGGTACGTGCAAGTTCACTTACTCCCACCAACTCTCACCTGTGTTCCACAAACTGACAGAGTGCCAAGATAACATCCATAAATATACATGGCAAAACTTGGAGATCACATGCTGGTACTGCTTCATTAGTCAGGACTCTGGATTAAACCAGTCAGATGCTCAGAGGCTGCAGCAACAACTCGATGTTTCACGGAGATTTTATGCATACACATATCAAACATGGAACAGCACATATATAAATGTATGTGCCTGATCGCTTTAATGCTTCTTCAGCACTGGGTGTTCCACTGGGTGTGCTACCCAGTGCCCCAGAACAGGCACCAAGCTCTGTTATGAACTTTTTTCATAACTGAACAAAAGATGAAGTGAAGGCTTTTGTCTGGTTAGGGTTTTTTTAGCACTAGATCCATAGACATCCTACTTCTTGCCACTACTGTCATCCATCATGCAGTTAAATCTACTGGCAAGTGCGAGTTCATTCATGAAACTGACAGACTTTTGTTTTACTTCAAGAGAAATACAAGTTCTATTTCATTCGTGAAACTGACAGAAACTTTTGGTTTACTTCAAGACAAATTCAAATTCTATTTCATTCATGAAACTGACAGAAACTTTTACTTCAAGAGAAATTTAAGTTCTATCCATTCTATCTATTCATAGAGCCATCTGGTCTCCACTCACGAGCTCACACTAAAAGCTGAAAACTCTTGCCTTCCATTAGCATTTTTACCAGTCGTGTTTTCCTCCCTTACAACGATACTCATTGAAAAGCAGAGAAGTAACCTATAATCATGGCTTAATATAATTTTGTTATTGTCATCACAGGTTGCTCTGGCTCAGTTAAAAAAGGTTACAGTGCCTCAGACAAGGCACAGCTTTGTGAATATGGTCCCTGGGCTTGGAGACAACACTCCCTCCTCCAGGCCTCTTATGGTAACTCCGAAAGAGCCCTAATGTTTAAACACGGATCAGTTCCAGCACGGGCAGAAATCAGGGTAAGCTTAGAGTACATGCAACTGTGTAACTCAGCAGTAAAACACACACATATGGCAAACTGGTCATCCTAACTGTTTGGTTTTGTTTTCGCTTGGGGTTTCTTTTTGGTTTTTTTGGCTGTTGATTTCCTGATTGCAAAAACCATTACACTCACGACTTAATCTCAGCAGACTAAAAGGTTCAAATAAGGTT
This sequence comes from Sakesphorus luctuosus, assembly GCA_013396695.1. Classification (NCBI taxonomy): domain Eukaryota; kingdom Metazoa; phylum Chordata; class Aves; order Passeriformes; family Thamnophilidae; genus Sakesphorus; species Sakesphorus luctuosus. Next base: position 150,875 of record VWZD01004039.1, read on the forward strand.
ACAGATTGCAAAGCAGAAAAAAAAAGTGTCCAAAAGGAGACTTCTCCCAAAGTCGGAGAGAGGGACAACATGAAGCCTGGGCTCCCACCCTTTAAGAGATGTTCCATTTTTTGGACGTTTCCTGATAGTCCCTAATTTTACCTGCAAATAAACTCATCTAAAGATGAAGGTTCAAGACCATCAGCTGCAAACCAAAGCAGGCACTAAGATCTCAAACTTGTTAAGAATGCTATAATGGAATATTTTAGTCATTTCAACAGTGGAACGCTGCCAAAAGCTATCCATAATCCCCAACGCTGAAGAATCCGAGTCAGGATCTGCAGGTCCCTCCGCGATGGCTGGGAAAGCTCCCTCCACACGCGGGGGTCCTTCTATCTGACAGCAGCAGCGCTTTACCTGTAAATAATTCAGACCCACAATTCCGGAGCGATTCCTGACCTTCGGGACTCAATTACACCCATCTGCCCCTTTCCTTCAAGGGGGCGGAAGGGACAAAAGCCCGCAGGCAGCAGAGCCCGGCGCAGCGCCCGCCCCCGAGCCAGCGGGCTGTGAAGGTCGAGGGGCCCGAGGAGGAGGAGCGGCTGCACCTTGCTCCCCCCCCGCCGAACCTTGCTCCGCTCGCCCCCCGATTCGCTGCCCGCCGAGCGCAGCCAGGCCTCCCCCCGCGCCGCGGGCTCACCTGGGGCCCCCGCGCATCCCCGCCCGCCCCGCGCCCCGTTCCCGCACTCACCCCGCTCCGGGCCCCGCGGGTGGCGGGGCT
>VWZD01004039.1:151996-170511 GCA_013396695.1 Sakesphorus luctuosus
GGTCGGGGTCGGGGTCAGGGTCGGGGGAGGCGCAGGGAAGGGGATCCCGCGGCGGGAGGGGTCGGGGAGGTGAGGGAAGGGGATCCCGCAGCGGGAGGGGTCGGGGAGGCGTAGGGAAAGGGATCCCGCAGCGGGAGGGGTCGGGCGCTGTGCTGGCCGGGCTGGCGCTGCTGTCCCCGCTCCTGGGCAGCGCGAAGCGACCTGGTGCAGTCAGGGAAGGGGAGAGAGCAGGAATGAATGTAGGATGTATCAAACACCAGAAAATCTCCAAAGGAAGGGGTTTATTATTAGTGTCCCGCCTGCAGAGAAAAGCTTTAGTCCAATTTATTTCCCACCCTCTTCGGTGGTGCCCAGCGACAGGACGGGGAGAAAGGCTATGAACTAAAACACCAGAAGTTTCACCTCAACATAAGGAAAAACTTTGCATTGAGGGCGGCAGAACACTGGAACAGCTGCACGGGGAAGTCGTGGAGTCTCCCTCTCCGGAGACATTCCAAACCCACCTGGGTTCCTGTGTCACCTGCTCCAGGTGACCCTGCCTTGGCAGGGGATTAGACTGGATGATCTTCAGAAGTCCCTTCCAATCCTAACGATTCTGTGAGAAATCCAATAATTATTTTAAACCCCCAAAACAACAAACAAACAAAGCCACACAAAAAGAAACCCAAACCAAACAAACAAAAAACCCAAACCAAAACAAAAATACACAGAAGAAATCACAACTTCTTCATCCTTAGCTCACAGAACTATTTGCTGGAGGAGGACTTGATTGTTTTTGTCTACCGGCAAGGGAAGAACAGAGTTGTGTTCAAGGTTACAGCTGGTAAGACAAAAAAAAAAAGTTGCAGTGGTGCTGGTGGTGAGAGGATTCCAGAAGGGTGGAATAACCTCCAGCGAGTGTAAAATGGATTCAGGGTTTGACTCTGAATAACTCGTACAAAGAAATGAACCAACCCTTCACAGACGCAAACAAAGAGAATGCCAGATGGAGATGCCTGCTTTTAGGTGACAGAAAAGAGAGGAGAAATGTTGCAAGGACAACAGGATTCTCAGGCAGCCGCCTGACGAACAGGCGTGTCCTCAGAGCAAACCCCCTCCTAATGACTAAGTTAGATGGGGCATGTGAGTCAACCTAAAAACTTTGAGCTGCTGCCAAAAGGAGCGAGCTGCTCTCCCCGCTTCTCCTATGGAGGAGCCAGGCACTCCTGATTTTATCAAGGGCTGGCTCTGCTGCTTAGGATTCCTCAGTGAGCGACTCAGTTTACCAGCCTCACACAGAACTAACTGTACTTTTTCTTTGTCTGTTTCCTGCACAATTAATGAACCGAACTGACTCACCCTAAGGTCGCAGAAGTATCAGGAGTGAGCACAAAGGACGAGCTGAAACCATTAGACTGGGAAGAACAGGACCATCCCTTTGGTAATGCTGCACTCTTAAATTATCCCAGTAGTCTCATCTAAATCCTCCCTAAAACAGAAATTTCATGTTACTGCTAAGTAGTCTAACACCTCTGTATCATTAAAAAGGTTGGTGCCTTCCACTTCTCCCCCTCAGCTGAGTCCTCCCATGGCTCCCTTTGTGCCTGGTCTTGTGTGTGTGTGACCCCTGGGGTTGGCCAGTGAGCAAGCAAAATGAGGAGGCTTTAAAAAAGGGTAGTTTTCCGTTTAATTCCTGAAACAGCTAAGTGGGGAATCAGATCTGAGTGACAAGGGTTGCACGAGAGAGGAAGTAAGTCTCTGACGTTGCAAACGACGGATAGAGCCTTGAAGTAGCAGCTGGGAATTTGTTATAATGTGTAACATAAGCCCAAGACAGCAGGGAGGAGTAATGGTCTGTACAACGAAGGAGAAGAGTTTTCTCTGTGCTTTACATACTGTGAGAAGCAGGGTAAAAAAGCAAAGATAGGCTGGTAAGGGATTAGGGAAAAAAAAAAAGGAGAGCGAGCTTTCAGTTCTAGAAAGCTACAGAAACAGAGGAAGACACAGAACAGAGACACCTTGGAATCCAGCCCAGGAAGAAAATCAACTGCTGAAAAAAAGAGAAGGAAGACATCCACAGGCAGAGGAAAAACAAGAAGTAGAAAGTGAATATCCACACAAACAATAGAGAGAAACAAGTCTGCATGATTGTAGAGTTTTTATTGAGAAGAACCAATAGACCTGTCGCATCTGTAAGGAACAAGGATTTGAGATGTACTGCTGAGACTGAAAAGTCTTGTTAGAGTGAGCAGAAGTCCTTCACAGAGGGAGAAATGGCAATCACACACACTATTCATACACAAACACAGATTGTAGACAAGAGAACTTGGGGCTATGGGATTGCCAGCCCCTTGAATGCCAAGTGTCTGTGCACCGGTCGTACGATGTGGTAGCTGCTGTTTGTTGTTGCTGCACCAAATCCTCCTGATGTTTTATGTCGTGTGGTGCTACAGTGCACAGAATTATACATGCACATTTCCTGCCACCAGCTCAACTCATCCACATAGTTATTCCGAAGCTAGGAATTGAGGCAGTAACCAGATACTTTCAAAAAAATTCCTAGATTGCTCTCTCTTTCCATTTTCATTATCTGCTTCATTTCCTCTCTCTTCTTGATTATCATATGATATTATCATATTCATTGTCAAATTTGCTTCCTTGATTACATTTCTAGAAGGGACTTTATTTCCTCCCTGTTAAAATACAGGACTTTTCAAATGTACTTCTCAGTGAGTGTGCTGTTATTCTTCTTGCATATTCCTTGCTGGCTGTCCCTAGAACCTCCTTTATAGTCCCTGTAAAGCAATCAAAGAATATGATATTGCTTGGAAAGCATTTGAAACCACTTTCAGAAATCTCTGTTTAGTTTGCCAGCTGCAGATCCCAGTTGCACCTATGATTGTGGGGTAGACGATTTTAATCTCAGAGAACAAACTAATTCTAATGCAACTTAACAAATATTCTGAAGGGAAAAAAATCACTAAAACATATCCCATGACTGTGTTTCTGAATAGCTGTGTCACAGATTTAAGAAAAAAATAATTGTGGTGCTTCCTCTTTTTGTCCTGCCTGCTGGTACCTGGTGTTACTGGCCTCATTTCTCACACTTTTATATCAGCATGGACTAAATAATGCTGTAAGTCCTTTAAAACAATCTATGAAATATCTGAAGAACACTGTCTGTACAACATCTTTTCTCATTTAAATGGTGTTTTTTGCAAAAGTGTCATTGCTTTTACTTGAGTATCAAAACACACAACAAGTTGTCTGACTGAGCACTTGAAAATTAAAAATGTGAGTAGATTTATTGATTTTTCTCTGGGTTTATGTTTGGGGGGTTTGGTTTTTTTGGAGACTTGTTTGTTTGTTTGTTTTGTTTTACAAGAAGTTATGCAATGCTGCCTTTGCTGAAAGAATCGAGTCAGCAGAAAAGCTTTTCTTGTTCACAGCTCTGTGCTTTCCTCAGTAAGCATCACCACCAATGCCTTCCCCTCCTTCAGCAGCATTTCTGCTGGAAATTTCTTTCCTGGAAAGGGGCTGCATCTTTCAGGAGCGGTACTGTGTTCTCGAATTTGTTTGAAGTGTTATTGTGACTGTGACCCAAGGAGAGGAGACACATGGCATTTGAGAAAGAACACAAGGAGAAGGAGAGGCTACATAAAAATAAAGTTTATGGACAAGCCAAAGCATAGAAAGCATAAGCACAAGCAGAGGAGACAAATAAAATGAAGATGAAATGATCTTAAGGAGAAAACTCATTAAAAATTTCCTGCATAGTGGATCATAAATAATTATGGCAAAAGAAGCATTATTCCAGAGGTTACAGTTTGAAAAGAAAAACATAAAGAAAGCAAACAGTGACTCAGAGGATGGGGTTTTGAACATATTTGACATTAATGAAATGCAAGTTGGAATAAATAGTTTGTAAAGCTCAGATTAGCATTAGAAGTGAACTCCAGTACACAAACAAAGAGAAAATTAGATGCGAGATAGTAGGATAATAAATGTGCCAGGCATGCATTTAGCAAGAAAAGGGAAAAACCCCCATGTAATCAAGCAAAGCCAAATGAAAATTACACTGTGGAATGATGATAATACCTTCAAGGCAATGTGAATTCTAATGAGGATGCAAAAGATATCTTGACTATACAGGCTGAATCTTCAGAATATGGAACATAAAAGCCACTCCTTGCTGCTAAAACAGTGAGTCTGCATATGTGACAAAAAAGGCATGACTCTTGAGTCCAAGCTGATGGATGTGTTTGAAGAAAATGGCATGTTCTCCTGACATGTTATAGCTAGAACAGATGGAAGTAATTCATCCAGTACAGCACCTGCTTTCCACACTACCTATTGCATTAGAATGAGCAATGGTTTGAACACTTAAATATGCATAAAAATAAATAATATTAAAATTATATAAAAAGCACAACAGTCTCTGAAAAAAGTAAGATATTGGTAAGGCCTATTCAGCCTTCCTGCATAAATAAAAATACTCATTATATTTTGGAAGCCAGCAATTAGGCTTAGGTGTTGAGAATGCTGTTAGTAGTGAATCTTGCAGCTGAAGAGAATCAGCTCTGCCAGCCAGGCTCACAAACCAGAATCAGAGCTGGTGATACTCAGGAATGTGATATGAAGGATGCCTGGCAGAAAGTGTGGCAATCCTTTACAATTAACCCCATCTCATTAGCAGATCATACAAACAAACATACCAACAGGAAGTTGGGTTTGACTGTATTATCATACACAGAGCAGTTGCTGACTTCCCAGGGAAACCCACTGATTTTGGGAAGGTAAAAGTAGCTTGTAATATGCCAACCTTTAAAGGTACTAACTCTAGAGAGTATTAAAATTTGCTGAATATCTTACCACGAGTCTTTCCAACCTTAGACATATGCAAAACATTGAGACCATAATAGAGGAGGAGACAACACAAGTATGGCATGACCTTACAGGCCAATCCAGTGAGGTGAGATTTGGAGCCCTGTCCTTGTAAAAGACAACACGAGTAGTTTTTTGCCTCACCAGTGAAACAAACACACTGGCAATGACTGTTTTGTAATAACATTTCCACAGTGTAAAGGTCAACTTTTTAACTGAGAAAACAAATTTTCAAACAAAAATCCCAGAAGCTACCAAAGGATTTGAAAAGTCATTGTTATTCCCATATATCAGCAACATATGATACTGAAAGGTAACATTTGAATGTAATGGTTTTGAGAAGGACTAGTGAATACAGCAGTGTTTTACCAGCAAACCAAGGTGGCTAAACTATAATATGGGAACCTTAATGTTACCACAGAAGTGCAAAAATAAAGAAAAACAAACTTTCACTCAAACAATAAGAGTATGTGCTAGTTCAAGAGTATGTTGTAAAAGAATATGAGAATAAAAAGCACAAGATAAAAATGTTCTTATGTCCACTGTTCTGCCAAAAAGATCCAAAAGGTCAAAGATCAGAAAAGTGGTCCTATGTACTTCCCAGGAATGACACAACTGTCAAAGCAAATGGAACATAAAAATATTATATTTGAGCAACTGAATCATCATACCCAAGATGCTGAGAATAGAAATTCTCTTGAGAATGGGGTCAGTCTGGAATAGAAGCAAACATCATGTACTAACAAGATGGGACAGAGCATGAGTAATCATGATATCTGAGAGAAAACTAGTCCATGTGGCAAAATAAAGTCGAACTATACATCATTAGAGCAGACTGAAAAAAACAGATCTTGCAAAACATGGAAACACACCTTAAAATTACAGGCTCCCAGTCAGACTATTGGGAACCAGGCAAAATGTCAGAGGCTTACGTAGTGCCCATTGAGGGCAGAGCAGTGAAGTGTTTAAGCATGCCTGAACTATGTGCTTGCAATCACGAGATCTCAGTTTACCTTAAATTAGATCATACATTTATTTGAGAACAAGAATTTGCTTACATCTGACTGTCCCACATAATAGCCAGGCAAACAGCAAGGCCCAGTTTGCTGTACGGATTGCTGTGAGTATTGAAGTGGTACAAACAGCAGAGAGAATACTTTGCATTCCGTTCTTGAACGTTGAAAATATTCCCACAGAAAAGTTCACTGCAGTTGAGTACAATGCTTGAAGTCATGCTCAGTAGCAGAATAAAGGAACACTGAAACAGGAAGAAAAAACCCAAATATAAGAACCCTCATCTGTATCTGTATTCAGATTATTTCTGCAAGATAACTCTCGTACCAGAAGCAACTGACATGTTTGAAGAGAGAATTCCCCATTCTTACACCAAATCAAAGGGAAAATTCCCCATATGGAGTATATAGAAATTGTGCATCCAGGTGGTAAGAAACATAGAGACATAGAATCATAGAATNCAACCCCCACCTGGCCACAACTTCCCTTCAGGGAGTTCTAGACAGTGCTGAGGTCACCTCTGAGCCTCCTCTTCTCCAGTACAAACACCCCCAGCTCCCTCAGCCTCTCCCCATAGCACTTGTGCTCCACTCCCTTCTCCAGCCTTGTTGCTCTTCTCTGGACCCGCTCCAGCCCCTCAATCTCTTTCCTGAACTGAGGGGCCCAGAACTGAACACAACACTCAAGGTGTGGCCTCACCAAGGCAGAGTACAGGGGAAGGGTCACTGCCCTGGGCCTGCTGGCCATGCTATTTTTGATACAGGCCAGGATCCCATTGGATCCCATGTCATGAAATGTGTGTTAACAATTAAGAAGTGCCATTGTTCCTAAGAGGGATTGGGAAAAAAAGAGACGTTAGTTAACATGTCTCCCTGTGTCTGCCTTTACCTATACTGAGAATTTTTTTATCATGGAGACATTTAATTTGAAAAGCTTTAAATCTCTCATTTAAACATTTGTGTTTTAAGTGTGTGTCTCTCTCTGTACTTTGTATTGCTATTGCCACTAGTACATGAAGATTTCAACAGACTTTATTAATATTAAAATTCATACAATCTTACTCCTCTCAAATGGGATATTTACCCCATTTGCATTAAAACAATCCCTAAATTAACAGAAAGCTTACACTAGAAATATGGAATCAAAGACAGTAACTTGATAGTTATTGTGGCTTAGTTTTGTCTTCTTGGACAGGGACAATGAAATTCACTTTTCTAAGATGTGACATTGAACTGCTACCAGGACTTGTGTGTGACTGAACTGATGTTATATTTCTTCTTCTTTGTATCAGTCACCCTTATCACAGCCAAAGATAAAAACACACGTTTTTCTAAAACCTAAATAAATCCCTCTTCAAAGCATACTTTTCTTGTGCTTGTTAAAAGAAACTCGGTGATGTCTATTTACGCATTTGGTTTATTTATATCCCATCAGCTACTCATGGAAATAAATGGAAAAAATTATTGTGCTTGTGCAGCTTCAAAGCTTCATTGATAATTACAGGTCAACTCTGCAATTACTGAAAAGTGATGCTGCAAAATGGGATAGAGCCACAACATTCTCAGCCTGTCATCACAGGGGAGGTGCTCCAGTCCCCTTATCAAGTTGCTCCAGCAGTTCCATGTTTTTTCCCTTTTTTCATTATTACAGGGGTTTAAATTCATACTGCAATCTTCCGACAGTGAGAGTAAAAAACTCGACCATCTGTTATAATACAGCCTAAAAGAAACATTGACTCCTTCCTGTAAGTATGGAGCTTCTTATGTCAAATTACATAAGCTTCTTCAAAACATGTCAATCAAACCACATTATTAGTAGATATTTAAAATATTTATCATCCAAAAGTTACAAAATCTAAGATGTACAGGAAAAAAATTACTTTCAATACTGTGACAAAAATCTTAATTTTGAATGGAATTAAATTGAGTGACTTCAAAATTACTTGAACTGATTTATTTTACAAAGGAAACAGAAGCAGAAAGAAGAAATACAGGAACTGTGTCACTTCACAATGTAATTTGTTTAAATGTAAAACCAATGCGTTTATTCCAATTCCTTAACCAGATTCCTGCTAAGTAAGTTAAAAAAATAAATAATACCAAGAGCAGGCTGTCAACTTCTGTGAACAATTGCTAAAGACAATGGCAGGCAATTTTCCACTGAATTCAGAGACAACAGAAACCGTAAAACTGTGTCATTGTTTGAGGTGCTGAGGTCAACAACATCCATGAGATAACTTATTTTTGTTTCTTCTTCATACACACTATTTCTGAACAGTAAAGAAATTCTATCAGATTTGGTTGAAATGGATGAGCGGGTTCAAACCTGTTAGGAGGGCAAAATAAAGGTGGGACAGTGGGTAAAACAGAATTCTCTACAGCTTGCTCTCAGTCAGGCCAAATGTTAAATGCTCTGTTAGAATCACAGAATGGTTTGGGTGGGAAGGGACCTTAAAGGCCATCCCATTCCAAACCCCTGCCATGGGCAGGGACACCTTTCACTAGACCAGGTTGCTCAGAGCCCCATCCAGCCTGGCCTGGAACACTTCCAGGGATGGGGCATCCACGGCTTCCCTGGGAAACCTGTGCCAGTGCCTCACCACCCTCACAGGAAGGAATTCTTCCTAATATCTAATCTAAACTTTCTCTTTCTTCAGTTTGAAGCCGCTCCCCCTTGTGCTGGCATTAGAGCTCCTGATGTGAAATGGACATGAGAAAACGACGCTTGTCTTTTGCAAGGGCCTTATAAAAACAAAAACAGACCAACAAACAAACAAAGAAAACCGGACCACGCTGGGATGAAAAACAAAAGTGAGAACCCGCTTAGAAGATGCAGTTTCAGGGCTCAGTGTTGTCCCTTGTGCCCCTTACTCGGCATTGCTGGGGCCGCTGCTGTGACTGCGAGGAGTCACCAGCCCAGCCCAGCCCCGGTCGGGCCCGCCACACTCCATCGGTGCTCCCCCCGGCCGCGGTCCGGTGGTCCCGCCCTGACGTCATCGTCTCCTGGCCCAATGGCGGCTCCGCTCTGCTTCCGGCGTCCAGCCTCGTCTCCTGGATACGGCCGGGGGTCGCGCCCATCCGAGCGGCGCGCGGGGGGGGAACAGGGAGTGACCGCGCCGGGAGCCTTGGGTGCCCTCCTGCTGGGATAACGGGAAGCAAATCCCGCCGTTTCCGGGGTCGCTCCGCCTGCCGTGCCGGGGTCTCGCCCGCGGGGAGCGCTCGGTGGCTCCCGCCGGGTGTCTGCCACCGGGGCACGGCAGAGTCCGTGCCGGGGGCGGGGCGCGGCCGGCTCGGTTGATGGCGGCGGGCGATGGTGCCGCCGGGTCCGTGCGCGCTGCACAGGTGCGGGTGCCGCTCCCCTCTCCCTCCGTCCCTCCTTCCCGCTTTCCCAGGGCGCGGGGGGATCGGACGGGGTTGGAGTCCCCCGGCTAAATGACTCCTTGTGCCACTTTGTGTGACCTCTCTGTGCTTTGTGTTAAAGCCGCTGTAGGAGCTCCGGCTGTTGGAGGTCTGTCCTGTGTTAGGGGAGCTGTGGGTGCTCCGTCCTTGGCAGCGCCCAAGGCCAGGCTGGATGCGGCTCTGAGCAGCCTGGTGTGCTGGGAGGTGCTTGGAACGAGGTGATCCTTAAGGTTCCTTCCAGCCCAAACCGTTCTGTGATTTTATGATGCTCCGCTGGTTTATGTACTGAAATTACGGCACAGACATTACTCTGGAGGTTCAGGGATGCAAAAGCAGATGCTTCTGTTTTCCCCATAGCCTCTTGCAGAGCAGATGATGGAGACCTGTTTTGCAAGTATAGCCAGTCAGTAGTGACAAGGAAAGCTTCCCTTTCTCTTTCCCACTGCGCTTTTCTGTGTTACTGGTCTTGCTTTTGTTGGATAACCAGACACCTCTGCACTTGTGCTTAAGTCTCACTTGCATTTTTGTGTTTTGCTGCCTGAGATAATACCAACAGTGAAGGTATTTTCCATCCACCTAATATGTATGTGCTTCAGCCTTGTGATGAGGTGCACATGTAGGGTTTGAAGTGTTCATGGAAGGAAGAAGAGCAAGGAAGGGGCTGTGGCCATCATGGTCCTCGGCTTCCTCATGAGGGCAAGTGGAAGGGCAGGCACTAATTTCTTCTCTGATCTTTCTGGAAGTACATAATCCCTATTTTTGAGCATTGGGAGGGAAATACTAAAAATTAATGACTACTAAATTTGAATGCTTCCTCTTCTCATTTCTTTAAAGGTTTATTTGTTTCTGAGACTAGTACCATATTTCCAATCTGTTGCCTGTAAAGCATCCTGAAGCATGGAGAACTTCATTCTGTATGAGGAGATTGGAAGAGGAAATAAGACAGTGGTTTATAAAGGGAGAAGAAAGGGGACAATTAATTTTGTTGCCATTCATTGCACTGATAAATGCAAAAGAGCTGAAATAACAAACTGGGTGAGTAAAACTTTTATCCTGCTAAACCTATGAAAAGAGACGGTCTACAAAAACCTTGTAGCACGGGTATTATAAACGAAAAATATCAAGTGCTTCTTTAGATGGAGTTTGTCATCATTTACATCAACTTCCTAACATTTTAAACTCACATACCTTAGATAGAGTCTTATTTTAATGTATTCATTTCTTCATCTGGTTTTATTGTTTTCTAGATCACAAGCATAACCCCATCTTTACAGTTTTACTGTTTGTATGGTGTGTCAGAGAACTTGTAGAAATATTTACTTGCATGTAGTTGTTTGCTTAACTTTGCTATTAGTTGTGCAAATCCAATGGTAGTAGTACCTTCCAGTAAACTGTCAATTTCTTACTTAGCAAAATAAATTATTTTTGATGAAAGAATACTGTTTAGGATAATTCAATTCTGGTCTGTAAATCCGTGGTGAAGTTTTAAATATATGATACTTTCTGGAAAAGAAACTGTGATTGATACAGTTACACAGTTCAAATATTTTATTTTTCCAGTAGATAAATTTTGTTTCTGTGTTAACTGTGGCTGGATGACAGGTTTCCACCAAAGCCACTCTATCACTCCCTTCCTCAACTGGATAGGGGAGAGACAATGTAATGAAAGGCATGTGGGTTGAGGTAAGTATAAGAAGAGACCACTGACCAATTGCCCTCATAGGGAAAACAGACTTGATTTGGGGACATCAATGGAATTTATTGCCGGAGGAGGATAATGAGAAATAAACCCAAACCTTAAAATCCTTCCCCTCACCCCTCCCTTCTTCCTGGGCTCAGCTTCACTCCCAATTTTCTCTCCCTCCTCCCCTGCCAGCAACACAGGGAGATGAGGAGTAGGAGTTAGAGTTAGAGTCAGTTCATCACATGCTGTCTTTGTTGCTCCTTCCTCCTCATGCTCCCCTCCTGCTCCAGCATGTGGTCCCTCCCTCAGGAGACAGTCCCCACAGCCCTCTCCAGTGTCGGTCCTTCCCACAGGCTGCAGTTCTTCACAAACTGCTCCAGCATGGGTCCCCTCCGCAGGGTGCAGTCCCTCACGAACAGGCTGGTCCAGCGTGGGTCCCTGCAGGGTTACAACTCCTGCCAACACACCTGCTCCAGTGTGGGCTCCTCTTCCCATGGGTCTGCAGGTCCTGCCAGGAACCTGCTCCAGCACAGGCTTCCCATGGGGTCACAGCCTTCCTTGGGCATCCACCTACTCTGGTGTGGGGTCCTCTATGGAATGCAGGTGGATCTCCACACGCCTGTGGACCTCCATGGAATGCAGGTGGGTCCCTGCTCCCCCATGGACCTCCATGGAATGCAGGTGGGTCCCTGCTCCCCCATGGACCTCCATGGAATGCAGGTGGGTCTCTGCTCCCCCGTGGACCTCCATGGGCTGCAGGGGCACAGCTGCCTCACTGTGGTCTTCATCACACACTGCAGGGGAATCTCAGCTCCTGCTCCTGTAGCGTCTCCTCCCCCTCCTTCTCCATTGACCTTGCTCTCTGTGTTGTTTCTGGCACGTTCTCACTCCCCTCTCTGCTGCTGTTGTGCAGCAAGTGCTTCCCCCGCTTTTTAAATGTTATTTCAGAGGCGCTGTGACCGTGGCTGATGGGCTTGGGCAGCGATGGGGCTGTCCTGGAGCCAGTTGCCAGGCATGGGGGAGCTTCTGAGAGCCTCTCACAGAAGTCACCCCTGCAGCCCCCACAACCCCTGAAACCAAAACTTTGCCAACACAAACCCAACACAGTGTTAAATTCCCTCTCATTGTTTCCATGATTGTTTTTTGAGAACCTTTTGTTCTTAGAAGCGTCTTAGTCTTACATCCCTTGGGGATACCTCGCATACCAGTCAAGCACAAACCAGGCTTCTATAGAGATTAGGCCATGTAGGTATAATAGAAATACAGATTTCCAGGGACTCCTGAATGATTGTTCTTGTCTGATAAGATTAAGAGTGATGGAAAATTTTCTTTTCTCTTCCTCTTGCTGTATTGTCTCTCATTTATATTCTTATTGAAAAAATAAAGTGGGAGCGCAAATTTGACTCCAGTTTCTGATTTCCAGTTTGTTGTTGTTTTAGTGATGCAGGAAGGTTAGGTATTTATATTTTTGTGTTGGGGAACTTCCTAATTTTTTTCAGTATTTTTAAAAAGAGGCGAGTTGGGCAGGATCTGTGAGGAAAGTTATCATTTCTCAACATACACGTAGAATGAGAACATTCATACAAGGGAATGAGTAGTTAACGTAAAGTTGTATTGTGTTGTGCTCTCCTGCCTTAAGTCCACATAAATATATATATGATTTCTTTCCCTCCCCCACCTACTAAAGTATATTAAAAACTTTCCTAGGTTCGTCTCACTCATGAAATCAGACACAAGAATATAGTGACATTTCATGAATGGTACGAAACAAGCAATCACCTCTGGCTTGTAGTGGAATTATGCACAGGTAAGATAAGCTCAGTAGGTAAAAACTTATAAATGAGTATTTGTAAGAGATTTCATCTAACTGTTTCTCTACAACAAATGCTTAGATCTTTGAAAAAACCGTGATTATCTGATCATTAGCTTGAGAATCCTGTTTTATATATACAAGTGGTTTTGCTCTTGGAAATATTTTCAGAAATCACCTGAAATCATATGTCTCATCTGCTTCACTGTATGCATCTGTTAAGTGTTAGTTGATGTGACATAATGTTGGTTTTTAAGACCTGAGGAGATATGGCTTATCAGGGGCACAGAAAAACAAATTGTGAATAGTTGGAGGGTAATTAAGTAATAATTGCTTGAAAAGTTTTCTAAGTACTGGCAGCTTTGGCATTCTCTTTTAAAAGACAGCAAGGAGCAAATCAAGTTATAATGTACAAATTACTTAATGCTGTTCAAGTTAATTTTTAGTCAGCAGCTAAAACAAATTATTTAAATTTTCTTCCTATTCAGTGCGAGTGTGTTGACTTCCTGTTAAATTGTTAATTTGTGAGCTCTGAGAACACAAAACTACATTAAGTGATTCACTGAGTTTTGAGAGGTTCTTGCCAATCTATCTATTAAAGGAATCTTTTAAAGCTTTCTCTAATTCTGACAACAGCATATTTTAAACTCTGGATAGTGTTCTTTACTCCACGTGGAAGGAAAACAAAGCCAATAGGCAAGTGATGCATGATAACATTTTGGCATCAGGAGTTTGTTTAATAGTAAAAGTTCATATTAGACACAGCCTTTTGATCTATCTGGAATTCTGTTTGAAAAATTAATGAAGAAGAAAACCTTCAAGTTCTGGGGGAAAAAAAGTCAAGTCATTCTTTCAGTGAATAAAAGTGAAGTTAATGACTCATATGGAGGCTTTGATCTCTTTGCTTAGTCCAACTTAGGGGCACACATTGAAGTTATTAGACAAAGCAGCCTTTTACTTCTGAACCATTACCAGGTGTTTTGCCTTGTGGTATTGCAGTTTGCTGCAAGGAGAGTATCTTGAAGGTAACAGTTATAAATAGAATAAGATACTGATTTTCTTATTAATTTTGTGGAGATTGAATGCAGCTTTTGAAATATGTAAGATCTCTCTCCCTTGTCTCAAGGTGACAAAGTGAGTTTCTGTTATCAGACACAGAACACTTCTATGTTACTGGTTCTACTTTTTTTTCCCCTTTGTGTATTTGGCCATATTGTGGAATTATTCTGCATGGAGTCCTCTAAATTACATTATAAGAAAGAGTAATTAAACACGATTGAAAATTCTTTACTATAGCTATGTAATATGGGTGTGGTTTTACAGGAATGACTGATTTACTAACCAGCATAAAGAGGCTTAGAAATAAAATAATTTTAAGGTTCAGCTTGAATAATTTAAAGAATTCTGTAATGATGGACCTTTTAGTGTGGCTTTTCTCTGAAACAAGTAACTGATTAAAGAGAAGAAAAGTTCAGGAAAACCTATTTTGTGATTTGGAATAGATTTGGAATATTCTTTTCTATGCAAAGGTTTCCTAGCCCCTGTTTCATTCAGGGACTTGAATTCGTGTTTTGGTTTGTTTTTTGTTTTGTTGTTCTTGTGTTTTGTTTTTTTAATCTGCATTATTTGGGTGAGATATAAATAACAGTAAACCCATAGATGATTCATGAAATGCAACCCATGGTCTCGGGGAACAGATTCAGTGAAGGATTAGCAAAGGACCAAATGAGGCTGAGAAGAGATTTTAGGGGAGTTGGGAATGTGGAGTTTAGGATAGGAGACTGGGACAGGAAGGAGTAGAAAGAATGAGCAATGAGCTTGTGGGAAATGAGACAAGAAGAAATCCAAGTCCTATGAACAGTTAGGACAAGAATGACTCAAATGGGCTGAGTCTGATGACATACCTGAGAATCAGTGGAATGTGAGGATGGAGGTGATGCGGGAAGAAGAGACATTTCTGCAAGGATACAGAAAGAAATAGTAACCATCAGTGGGGAAAAGCACGGAGTGTGAAGCCCAGGGAAGAACACAGGTGATAGAAGATATTTGTGAGGGTCATTTGGAAGGTTTTTTAAGTGTAATCTGTTTAGAAACAAAGCAAGGGCTGGTTAGAACTTAATGGAGAAGGGCAGTAGTGATTTTGGGAGAACAGAGAAGAGTCTCATGTTTCGATAAGAAGTCCAGAGACCTCTGAGTAGGACTTAGAGGGCAGAAAGCTGGGATTTGTGTGAGAAACCTGGAAAGCAAAACTTTAGTCCTGGGTGTTTTTTTAATTCTTTTCTCTGAAACAAAGGAAAAAAAGGAAAAGAAAAAAAGAAAAGAAAATAACTGTACTTCCTGTACAGAAATAGAGTGTATGAAGAAGAAACAAAAATAAGTTATCGCATGGATATTGTTGACCTCAGTACCTGAAATGGTAACACAGTTTTAGAGTTTCTGTTGTCTCTGAATTCAGTGGAAAATTGCCTGCCATTGTCTTTAGCAATTGTTCACAGAAGTTGACAGCCTACTCTTGGTATTATTTATTCTTTTAACTTACTCAGCAGGAATCTGGTTAAGGAATTGGAATAAATGCATTTGTTTTACATTTAAACAAATTACATTGTGAAGTGACACAGTTCCTGTATTTCTTTTTTCCACTTCTGTTTCCTTTGTAAAACAAATCAGTTCAAGTAATTTTGAAGTCACTCACTCAAGTTAATTCCATTCAAAATTAAGATTTTTGTCACAGTATTGAAAGTAATTTTTTTCCTGTACATCTTTTGTAACTTTTGGATGATAAATATTTTAAGTATCTACTAATAATGGTTTTTGACTGACATGTTTTGAAGAAGCTTATGTAATGTATTTGGGAGTTACTTGTATGACTTCTTTATATACCCTTACTGACCATGTGTAAACATATTTCAGGTGGTTCTCTGGAGTCTGTCATTGCTCAAGATGAACATCTACCTGAAGATGTAGTGAGAGAATTTGGTGTTGAGTTGGTTACTGGTTTATACCATATTCATGAGCTTGGAATTATCTTTTGTGAGTTGACACCTGGAAAGGTAACGAGTAGTGTTATCTATAGAGAACATTGCATCTTACTTTGCATGCCATCAGCATGTGTTTTGTTATTTGTGTTCTGCCTTTTGGAAGAGGTTGACCTCAGACTGGAGGCCAGTTGAGCTTTAAATGTATCTGAAGACAATCAGAGACAAGTCTATAGCTTAAATATTTTATGGTCTAACTGATTTCTTTCTCTGTTGTATATCTGATAAATTCATTTTGATTTGGTGCACTGGCTTAATTTAATGAAGGATTTTAGTTCTCTGTCCTTGGACATATAAATTGGTTGTTATTCTATCATGCTTCAGAATGTCTTGCAGTCATAGAAAAGTTAAACTTTCTTTGTTAATAATCTTCTCTATTGTTTCCAGATGCCATGTAATTTATCCTCTTACTCTTGCATAAAAATACATATCTTTATGTACTTTCTCATGTTGTGTGTGTGTGTGTAATTTATGCAGAGGTTTTCCAAAGTCTGTGTTTAACTCATGTAGTCACCAGAATATGACTATAACCAAAAATTCTTGCTTAACAGTAATTGGTTTTGATCTTGATCTAATAGTGGTCAAGTTGCCCTTCTTCTGTGAATTCTCTCACAATTCTACTCACTTCCTATCATTTTTGTGTCCAAAAGCACTAAAAAATTACGAATAAAGCATAATGGAGATGACTCTGTAGCCTTCCAAAGAACAATGTTGCTGTAAAGTGCTCCTCTGAACAGAAAGTACAGTGCTGAAGTTCAGACTGCTCCTGCACCCCACTCTGCTTCTGGCTGAATGGGCTGTTTCTCCAAATGAGGGTTTTGGGGATTGTGAAGTTTTTAATCACAAGAATAAGCAGTGACTACCCAAGAAACCCCTCATCATCACTGGACAAAATCTGCCAAATAAAATTAGAATTACTCACTTCTTTTGCCTCAAAGGAAGCCATGTTTGGTTTTACTCTACTTTTATTTTCCTATACAGTTTTACTCTATTTCTACTTTCTCTTTTCTAGTTACATCATTGTTTATTTATATTTAATAATGAATAAGTAAAAGTACACATTGAAACTCTTAAGGGTTCTGTTGTGATACTTTTGGTTCTAAGAAAAATGTTAGTATTGGCATTGATTTAAAAACTTCTCAGTGTTTTTGGTTATACTGATCATCTCTATGTACTTATGATTGTGATTTTTTTTTTTGGTAGTAAGTTATTTTATACTCTGAGTTGGAAATTTCAGCAGTCATCAGTTTTAGTGTATGATATTAGTATGGTGGATTTTGTTTATTCTTCTAGATCCTTCTGGAAGGGTCTGGCACACTGAAATTCAGCAGCTTTGGCTTGGCTAAAGTGGATGGTGAAAATCTGGAAGAGTTTTTTGCTTTAGTTGGAACTGAAGAAAGTGAAGATGTTACTGAAAGTACTCCACAAGGATACTTGAAAAACAGATTTCGAGGTATGATATTTTTAGTAGCCAAAATTAACTTATACCAAAAAGACAAAATGAAACTTGGAAAAAACCAGGGAATTCTTTAAGTAAGTTCAAAATTCAAAATTTAGCTCTTATGTGAGATTGTTCAGAGAGGTCGTAACTTACAGATGGAACAACACCTGTGAGTGAGCAGAAAGACAAGAGATGTTTTACAAGTGTGTGGTATTAGTTCTCCATTTCATAAATGTAGTTTAACTAAGAGCTGGACAATACTGTTCTTCAGTCTGTCATAAAATATGACACAATACCCATTCCTGACCTTTCCTGCTTTTTGTAAATAGACTTCAGGTTTTCTTTTGGATTGAAGCTCATATGTGTGGAAGAATATTTCAGTAACACAGGCCATAATGTGTTACTAGAAGCCTATATGCACAGCCCAGGCCAGGGAGAAAGGGAAAACGGTGCCCCGTGTTTTAAAACAGTAGCAAGAAGAACAGTAAACAATAAGAGGAATGTGGCAGTTGCTATTAGGAACGGATAAGAGGGCATAGTTTTGAGAAAAGCACCAATCCAGGGGATAGAGCCGTTTGTACACCCCAGCCACTGCCCAATAAGATTCCTGTACTATTGTTAAGTATGAATGTACTGTAAACAATAAATGGAGCAGTTTGACGATACTTCTGAGAAGATGATGTCCTGTCTCTGGTCGTCGTAGCCTAGAGGAGGCCGATAAACCAACATTTGAATAACCCCACCGTTTTCCCGCTACACATATGTAGGTGATTATAGAATGTATCACACTTTCAGAACAAACTTCCAACATAATATACCTGGAGGTGACTCATTTTTAGTACTTTGTGTAGCTTGACCTGAAATAACTACAGTTAAACTGTCTGTCTTGAACATATTTCCATTATTTTATAAACTGTTCTTGATTTTTTTTCTTTGTAGGTAAAAAAATACAAGCAAATTTCAAGAATTAAAAAAATCCAACCCCCCCCTCCCCCCAAAGTAACCCCAAATTGAGTATATGAATGAGATCTGAACTGTTTTAATGTAGCTGATTAATTGACAATATTAATTCTTGGTTTGGATTTGCTAAGGAGGCTAAATTATTTGGTGAAAACTGTGGAAAATCACTAAAACTTTGGAAGTTCTGAGTTCAAACTGGAAGTGGCCTGTGTTACTAAAAACTTGTATTTCTGGTATTCAGATGATATAAGGCAGTGTATTTAAAAAAAACAAGTTTAACGGAAGGAACAGAATCACAGAATCACAGACT
>VWZD01004039.1:179768-397039 GCA_013396695.1 Sakesphorus luctuosus
CTTCTCAGGTATGAAAACTTAAAGAGCAATTAGAAAACCCCTTGAAATCCTGTAAGTTTGGTGTTGGGTTTTTGCCCACTTTCTCTTCAGATGTTTTATTACTCTGTCTCTAGCATTGTGTAAGTGTGTCTCTTCCTGAATTTTCTGTTACCAGTTTAATTAGTATTAAAATATTTGAAGAGATACAAAGGGAGTGTCTGTATTTAAAGCTTGTATTGCTTCTTCTAATAAATAAAGCTGATTTACAACTAAATATATTTATTACTTCCTGCTAANATCCATGAGATTTAGACAGTCTTAGCCAAGAGTTGGCAGGTAGAAGAAAATAACATAAAATAAATTTCAAATTTTTTTCACGTTAATTTTTTTTGTATGTTGTTTGTTCTTAGGAATTACGATGATAATGTTTTAGCATCTAGTTTGGAGAGTATTATCACTGAGAAAATAATCAAATTACATTCATTTAACATCAACAACCACAAAATACCACCTTCCCATTTCTGACTGGTAACCCAGATCCTAACCTTGTCAGAACATATTTAAAAACATGAAATTCACATCTAGTAGTTGGCTCAGGCATAGCATCATTTATGTTTGTCAGCTTTGAAAGATTGCTATTTGGCACGAAAGTTTCAAAAGAGGAACAAAAAGTACTTTGCAATGAAACTGACTCTGTAGTTGTTATTGGTTTGTTATTATTTTATTCTTTCTTTTAAGTTCTCGTCCCACTCCTAGAACTAGCACTGCAGTAGAAGTAAGTGATGCTACTACTGCCCTAATGAAAAATATTCCACAAGCTGATTCGAGCTTGAGAAAGGTGAGTACAAAATTTATATTAAGTGATGATGGTATCTCTATAGTTAGAATTTCAGCCTGGAATCTGTGACCAACTTTCTTCTCCATCCATAACTAACAGGAAATCAGTTCCTACACTGTGCAAGTCAAATATATTTGAAAAATATATTTGCAGAACTCCAGATATATGAGTTAAGAAAGATGCTTGGTCTCCTTTTCCCCCCAGTGCATTATCCCTTAAAGGGATGATGTTCTCTTCTTTCTTTTCAGTCTACAGTTTGGACCCATTGCTTTTTCTTCCAGTATGTTTCTGTCATAATTTTCAGTTGGTCCTAGCTGCTATTACATAAATAAAAAGTAAGTTAGAATATGTTGTTTACATGGCCAAACTGCATGGAAATGTTGAAAGGAGACGTTTTGGGAATAAACATGAACTAGCTATTTTTTAGTGCAGAAAGGTTTTAAAAGAAACTTTGTTCTTGTTCTAGGCTGAAAAGACGTGCTCAAGTCAGCAGGATATAGAGTCAACATTGAAAGAGCTCATTTACACTGAAGCTGATCTTATCATAACACCAATCATTGACAATCCAAAGGTATAGCAAAATAAAATATAAGATTCAGGAACTTGTGGTTGAGGCTATTTTTGCAGATAAATTTTTAATCAGGGTGAAACTCCTTTCCTGTGTTTTATAATTTTCATTTTAAAGCAGTTCCACCCAGTCATCTGGCAAGCTCTCATACTATTTTTTGGCAGTCTGTATAATCCTATTGTGTTGCTAATTTGGAGGTATGAATTTTTTTGGTATTGAATAATAATATTAAATAATGTCTTACAAGAAATAGAAGCTACTAAATGCTGCATTCAGTGCTTTTGTAGATTTATTTTCTGATAACTTGCTTTGATATCTGTTACTTAAATGAACACAAAACTCTGGCTTGGTATAATCAAAACAAGGCCATCTACGAAGCCTTCTAGATTAGGAGTTAGACCTTTACAGAAAAACTTCTGTTACTCTTTAAACTTAAGATGTGATACTGTTTCTGAACTTATTTTCTCTTGAAAAGAACACCTGATGTTGTAAGAAGTGTCCGTCCTATTTCTGTCATATGTATTCTGATGTGGTAACAGTTTGTCAGGAATCTCTTGAGCAGGGACTGACACTTGCTTGACAGCAAAGAGCAAACAAAAAAAGAATCAGAGCTCTGCATTGCCACTGGGGCATTATTGGTAGAAGGAATAATAGCAGAGAGGCTCTTTCTTCCTTTTGTTTCTGTGCCAAACAAGAATGTAGCTGTTTTAGCAACTGTTCTCAGTAAGTGAGGGATGCAGAGAATGCAACATTTTTGATTGCAAGTGAGCATCTAAGCTCATTAAGAATGCCTTGCAGTTTTTAG
Source organism: Sakesphorus luctuosus (assembly GCA_013396695.1). Classification (NCBI taxonomy): domain Eukaryota; kingdom Metazoa; phylum Chordata; class Aves; order Passeriformes; family Thamnophilidae; genus Sakesphorus; species Sakesphorus luctuosus. The sequence goes on from VWZD01004039.1 coordinate 181,959, forward strand.
TTGCTGTGTTGCTTTAGTATTAACAATTCTTCAAGTTTATTCTAATGGATTTCCTAACGCTTTCAAAAATTTAAAAATTTATACAACTAGAAGTGTAACTACCAAATAATACTGTTTAATATGTTTGGAGTGAGGGACATTGTTGCCAGTGGAGAATTTCAAATATGTTTGAATGTAACCAGGGTTAAATTCTCTATTCTGTCTCAGGACTACAACACAAAGCCTCAGTCCTCCACTGCTTCTCTTTTTACCCCAAGTATGAGAGATGAGATTAGGGGTAATTGTGCACACTGATGTGCACATGGGGATTAATCTCTTTACCATGCAATACCAGACTTGGAATTAATGCAAAATAGCCCACTGTGTTCCAGGGACATGTAATCAGAGTCATTGCCTGCCTGGCAATGAATCTTTAGTCTGCTCTTCAGACTAAAGGATGATACTGACACCTGGTAAAGCTGAAGAGCTTACAATTTAATCCATGGAAAGGGATTTACTAGATGCTGGCAGAATCTTAGAAGTTGAAATGTCAACTTATATTGTAAATTTTCCCTGTATTCTGCAGATCTGTGGAGCTGAAGACCTTTTTTAGAAAACAGCTCTCTAGTTACACTTAGACTTCATCTGCCAAAGGCTAATTTCCACTACACACTTACCTTTTTTGTATGCTTTATTTACTGAAAATCATACTCAAATCATCAGTCACTGAGCAGTCATGCAATTTCAGGGTATACTGGAAAAAGATGTTTTGTGAGAGGGGGGAAAGTCCCCATACCTTATGAACAATTAATTGTTGATAATACTTTCTATCTTCTAGAATGATCGGGTGTATATACATATTTGCTGTATGGAAATGAACTGCTGAAACAATTCATGAGCTCTCGCCTTCATAGTTCCTTTCTGTAGCTTTTGAAACACAAATGCAAGTATTTTGGTGCATATAAGCAAGATAAAAGTGTAAACTGAAAAAATCCTATCATCTTTTAATCTTATTGAAAAAAATCACTGAAATGGAAACACTATCAATATAATTACATTAAAAGCATAGAGTTAAATCTCCAATATTTGCTTGGAAGGAATAAATACCAGAAAACAATGGAAAATTCCTCAGTAATGAGAAGTAGTATATACACCCATCCTGTGCAAATTTTGCATCTTTGTGTTCTCATATGCAACTCCTTAGAGATTTTCCAGAAATGTATTAAAGCTAGTTATAATGTGTTTGTTTATTTTTCCAGATACTAAAGCAAGCACCAGTTAGATTTGACTTGAAAACTTTACACATACCAGCACATTCAGGTATGGAGCTGCTGAAGGTGTTCACAAGTTCTCTGTGTGTTGCTGTATCCCCTTATCACAAGACCTGTAGCCTCCTGCTGTAGGTTATTAACTGTCACAGTTTCAGAACTCAAGTTTTCTGAAACAGCATCTGTAATGTTTTTAGCCAGACCAGTTTTGAGTAGCCTTTTCAAGTACCAACAGTTGCATAACATTCCTTTTTCTTCTGCCTTCTTCAATTACAAGCTCATGCTCAAAACTTTGACAATGAGACAGTCATTGCTGGTTTAGGGTGGGAAAAACAGTGGATTTCTTCCAACTCAGATATTTTAACTGAAGTATTCAACCAAATATATTAAAATTTTAAAAAGGCAGGGAAGCAAATAGAAACAGGATCTTAAAATGTGCAGTGTTGATCAGCTGTAATACCAGGCAGCCTTGCCAATCCCACCTTTAATCATGGAAAGTTATGGCAATCATGTTCCAAGATGTAGTGTGGAGTTGGTTTGGGTTTGGCTTTTATTATTGGTCTTAGGTTTTAATGTCTAGAAAGACTGCTGTTATTTCTGAAAGCTAAAGTCTGATGGTAACAGTTCTTCCCTGGAAAATTTCCTCTAGTCTTTTTAAGGAAGTACTACCACAGTTATTACCAAGTATTACCACTGTGCTTGAAGAAGGATATCAACCTTCTAGAATTGACGTAGCACCTCTTCCTAGGCATGAGAGTTCATTTTTTGCTTTCTATGAAATATGTATTTTGGAGAGTTAATTTGTTGAAGACATTTTATAGTGTCCCAATCAAGACTGTGCTAGCAGAAAATATTTTAATTTGGTTTGTCCAAAAATGATCAGATAGAAGTGCTAAGGGGGGCATTGTATTTCCTACCGTATTTCAGTGGGTATCACACTGATGTTCTGACCTATTTGACTATTGTTGTCAGTATTTATTTAATATGGGACAGTGGGTTTTTTGCTGTTGTAGTGCTTTCAGAGTTGTAGCTTTTTTCTGCACAACTTTCTGATTGTTTTTGAAGATGCTGAATTTGATGCTGCTCATCACTAATGATTAAAGATAGTATGGAAAAATTACGATAAATACCTGAAATCTACACCTCTTTTCACCTTGACAAATGTATATTATAATTGCCTGCAGTAGTAGGTGTTGTTATTTAAATGTAAAATAGTCATAAAGCAGAGAAAACATGCTTTTAGATATTCTATATTCTATCAGGATGGCAGATAAGTTATTAATAAATAACTACCCCAAACTGCAGGAATATATGGCTGATAGGTTGAAATTGACTGTTGAAACTGATAAGTCTGTGAAAACTCTCAATTCCTGTGCAGCGGTGAATGAATTGAAACACAGAGTTTATGTAAATTGTCCCAGTGACTTGATTTTTTTGTGCTCCTTCTGAAGTAATTTATGTTTTGGTACTACTGAAGTTTAACTGTATGAGTGCCTCCCCTTATGAGTAACAATACACATTTTCCCTTTACTGATTCTGAGATTTCACTGACTTTTGTTAAGTTTTGCCTCAAGTTTACTCTAATTAAAGTGCATTTTCTTAGTAAGAATTACTAATTATAAAGGCCAACTATTACCTTTCCTAAATACAATATTTCCTTAAATGAAGTCCAAGGACTTAGCAGGGTTGCGCTTTTGAAAATGCTTGGAGGCTTTTATTGCTCCTTTTTAATAGTTTTTTCTCTTCTTGCTTCTTTTTTGATTTCTATAATCTTCAGACATGAATTATAACATTTTTCTTTAACATTTCAAGTTCTAAAATTATAATTAGAGTCAAACTTTGGAACTTGCTTATTCATGCTGATGTTACTTTCTAGAATGTTAAAGCAACATCAAAGATCCATGATCTTTAACTGCTTGTTTGCTTCTTATGATTAGCTGAGAAGTTGTCATCTATGAAAGACGTGGACTGGAGCAGCTTCTTGAAACGAGTGTGTTCCCTGCTTGATTCTGCTGAGAAGAGCACAGGAGCAGCACGTTCTAAACTGAACTTACTGTCCTACCTGTGCACTGTAGCTGTCCACAAGGAGATTGCAAGCAGGCTAATGAGCTCTCAGCTGGTAAATAATAAAGCTCTGAAAGAATCAACATGGTTTACATACTTGCTATTGTCTAAAAAATAGCGTGGCCAGCAGACCCAGGGCAGTGATCCTTCCCCTGTACTCTGCCTTGGGGAGGCCACACCTTGAGTGTTGTGTTCAGTTCTGGGCCCCTCAGTTCAGGAAAGAGATTGAGGTGCTGGAGGGGGTCCAGAGAAGAGCAACAAGGCTGGTGAAGGGAGTGGAGCACAAGTGCTGTGGGGAGAGGCTGAGGGAGCTGGGGNCAACCCAATCGATTCTATGATTCTATGAAATCAGCTGCTTTTTGTTATACATGTAGAAATCATTGATGTACTGACAAAAATATTATGTAAAAAAAATTTACTAAATTCCATGTCAGTTGTTTTGAAAATGCTGAGGGAAACTAATTCTTTGCCTTACATTTCTTACATTTGCATATAGTTTTGTATTACTGAAAAGATTGGGGTTAAAACTGACATTGATGGAGTGTGAAACATTAGTCTTTGTAAATCATTAAGTGACAGAGAAGACTGAAAAACTTCATGTATTAATTATTAAATTTATTTGGGCATATGTCTGTAAAAGAACACCTTTCTAAAGAACATGCAGTAAAACTTTCAGTAAGCAGTGCTACAAAGAGTTAGCATGGCCTCAGAAGAGTCTGTTTTAGGGTTTACCTAAATGTTGGTTTCACCTTTCAAGAACCATTTTCTCCCAGACAAACAATTTTACTGCTATCCTCTATAGTGGCCTAACATTTCTCAAAATTCTTACTTGTGCCAGAGAGAAATGGGTCCTTTTTTCCCCCATTATGTGAAGGTATCACAGAGGCCGTCCTGAGATGAGCACTTTTCATATTATTTAATAAGAAGTGGAGTACTTTTAATAAAAAAATAGACTACTCCTACATTTTTACTAATGCACTTCAGTCATAAGCTGATGTGTCATGGTTGGATATAGAGACATTAAAGACAAAATTGCAATGCCAGAAAAATTCAGTGAAGAGCATTTAGATTGGAAGCAGTGGCAGGTCTTACACCATTGCATCCCAGTGAAAACAGCAAAAAAATTGCTAGAAGGTGTATTTAATTATCATTGGAGAATTTGGTGGGGAGGAAACAATAATCCAGTAACTGAATTGCCAATTAAAAGAAAATTTTAGAAATCAATTAATAATTTTGCAGTTTGGTTGTGATTATATATGTATAGTTTGGGCTGATTATATATGTCAACATTCATTACTCTGGTATTTACCAACTATTTTTGTCCAGTTTCACAAAATTAATTTATTCAATATTTGTTTTGTAATACCATGTGATGATCTCTGTGGTTTGTAAGTGAATGTACCAGACTTTTTTCCTTTGCATAGTGTTACTCAGAATGAAAAAGTGTTTTCTTTATTTTTTTTAATGCTGATATATGTTTAACAGTTTAGTTTAAGGCAAAAATATAGAAAGAAATTGTATTTTTTTCTCAGCCCTTTTTATCTTTATTTCTTTAAGCAGTGTTTTCACAATATCGACCATATTTGGCTGTGACAATACTCTTTGAAAATGTTATCCAAATGCATTTTTATGAAATTACTAATATTTTGATTTTTTTGTTTACCGTTTGGAACTATCAGATCCCTGAAATTCACTAATGTTTGTTTATCTGCTTTAAACTGTAGTTTCCTATATTGATGCAGCAGCTGCGTGCAGCCACCAGCTGGGATATGTAAGTAGCAATAATTTTAAATAACTATGTTCAAATACACAATTATCACTGAATTTTGTTAAAGATACTCATTAACAGGTTATTTGAGGAGAGTTTTATCCTGTCAGACTGCTGTGGTATCTGACTGGCAATACAATGGTGAATATAAGATGGAATTTTTTCAGCATTTAATTAATGTACTGCTGTTCTACATGACCAAAGATTATAGAAAATGTGTAAAATTTTATCTAGCAGTTATATAATTTAGTGTATCAAATAGTGTTACTTAAAATCACTGAATACACCAACTCCATACCACACTAGGTGTAAAATAGCTATAATGGTAACTTTATTTTAAATACCTGTAAGAAATATTTCAATATGATGGTGCCCTCTGCTGTTTATTTCATAAATGTTGATTTTCTTATGCCAATTTTTTTAAATTAAGCGTTTCAAACTAATTTGCTGTTACAGATATAATTTCTCTTTTGTCAGCTGTACTGAAAAGTCTAAAGTTATCTGTAATTTTTCAGTGTTACATGAAAACTGAACATGAGCATGACAGATTAGTAAGACTAACAAACTAAAGAATTTCACTCTTCAGTGCTAAAGTAAAGAATTTATTGCTAAATTGAGCTGAAATAGTGAAATAATTTGTTGATACAAAGAAAACAAGAAAATCGGAGCTGTAAATAGGACAACAAATTTTTCTTTCCCTTAGCAACCTGGGTAAAATATAAGGAAAGCATAATTGTTTTGGTAGTAGTTTCTAAACAGTTTTTCTGCACCCACAAACTATTTATTTGAAACACAGACGTGCTAAAGTTGCTCGAGTGATGGGTTTAATGGCATTACACACACCTGGACTTGGAGAAAATGTACCTGTTTCTGAGGTAACTTTCCTTTTTTTTTTCTGTCTTTTAGCTGGGAGTTTTGTTAATGCTTTTACTATTTATGTCAGAAGCTTTCACACCTTTTTTTGTTTTGAACCCTGCTTTATTTTTTCCTCATATGTGTAAATTGGAATATAATCAATTCATTAAATGTATAAATTTTTGAGCCTGTTCTATATAGTTGTAGTTCTGGTCTTTACTAACCTGTGGTGGAACTTCCCATTAATGATAAAACTCTACTCTTTTTCTCTCCTTTTCATAAAATTAAGTAGTCATTGTCATACTTCTTGTGTGTGTAGAAAGATATTTGGTTATCCTGAAATGTAGTTGTTATAATTAGCATAAAAATACTACAATTGATTTTTAGACATCTTTTTTTTTTCCCCNGATCTCAGAGGTCTTTTCCAACCCAATCGATTCTATGATTCTATGATCTGACTGTTTTGAAAATGAAGCCAAGGAATTTTTGTTAGTTTAGGTCCCTCTAGCTTCTTCTTAATTAATATTAGAATTATTATGATTATTTTTCTATCTTATCATTTCAATTCTGTAGTGAAAGCTGAACCCAAAATATTATTGTTATTACTTGTTTGTTTTATAAAGTAACAAAGTGGGGCAAGAGTCTTTATAGTCACAGTCACTGATGTTTGGTCAAATTCTTCTAATACTGACCGTTGCATGTCCGTTCAATTCCAGGTCACAATTCAATTGTGCTCTTATATGTGGCAGATTTTTTTCTGATGTTTGCCTTCTAAAAGTTCCAATGAAAACACTCAAAAGTAATTTTGAGATGTCTGTCTAACTTTTGGCATCAGATGTTTGCTCAGGTGCTTAGCACTAATATATTCAGCTGAAGTTTCTCCATCTTCCCAGTCTGCATCACAGAAAACATCAGTCTTAGTCAGCTTTTGTATTTAAAAGCACTAGATTGAAGTAGTTATTCACTGAGCTGTAATACTATTTTGTTCAAAATATTTCCAGTGTTTTGTTGGGTTTTTTTATGTGAACATAATTATTCAAAAATGGAATTTAGCATTTTTAGATGTATACATATACTTCAAAAAGCAAGTTAGATCTGAAACCAGTGACATTTAAATTGAAGGACTAGAAAGGAAAATTAATTTTCATTTTAACTTTTTGGCCTTATTCTTATGTGAAATAAAATTAGTTAAAATTAGTTTTTATGTATATTCATTTTTATATATTAATTAAGAAAAAAAGATTTATTTTATAAATTAATAAATCTTAGTTCAAAATGCATCTATTGTGTTGAATGATGTTCATTTCAATTTTTTTCTCCCAAAGTAATCTCTGAATTAAAAATATTTTAGAGTGCTTACACAAAATTAAAATGAGGGGAAAAAATTGAATCCTAGTATTTTCATGTCTTCAAATTTAGTTTTGCACAAATAAACTAAAATCAAATAATTGTAGGCAGTACATAAAACTGAATAGTTCATTTATAGGAAAAGTAGTTGTGTCCCCCTCTGCTCCCTCCAGAGGAACGAGATGAACCTGAGAGTTTGTTGACCATTCTTGTTCACTGTCAGCTCTTTTATGTTGCTTAAAAAAAGCAAACCTTTAAACCAGCTGTAATTCATCCTCTTATACGAGGCAGCTGATGCTCCAGCTGGAGTTTATTGGTGGCTGCTGGGATTTAGGACATGTTGAAATGAAGTTGTAGCTGGTCAGAACAACACCTAAAGTGACTCTGTGATTCAGGTCTTACAGTCTGGAAACAGAGGAGTGATCTGTCTTTTTGGTAGGTTTTTTGTGTTTTCTTTTCTATTCCATTCCTAGTAACTTCTAACAATCTTGGGGTTTTTTATCTGTTAAATAAAGGTTATTTTTTTCAGCTCTGAGATTTGTTCCCAAGCATGAAAAGTCAGTTGAGGGCTTGTGAAGATGCTATTCTGGAGTTATTTCTGCACCCAAAGTGTACCATGCTATTTATATCACATTTTCTTTCCAGTTTTTATCCCCCAGTCATGGCCCCTTTACAGTTTTTATGTTGCCTCGTTATTCATTCATCCAGTTATTTGTGATTTTGTTTGTACTGTTAAAGTACCACAGGACCTACCAGAGACTGGTGCAGGCTACCACTGCTGGCCCTTACATATTAAAAACTGACTCTTTATTCCTTTCCCCCTACTGTCTTTTACACAGTTAGACGTTTATTTAAGGATAGTTTCTCTATCTTTGAGGTTGAATTTGCGCCATTAACTTCTTTTGTTGCTGTTAAAATGATTTTGTAAGTGACAGTAATATTAAGACTTGAAGAGGCAGAAAAACTTTAGGGAAGAAAAGAAGCCTAATCCTCATTTTGAAGGCTAAAGTAAACTTTCGTATAGTGTATCCCAAAAGCCTTTAATTGGTTGGGTTTTTTTAAAAAAATTAGTGCTTTGGTATTTTTTAAGCTTTTATTCAGGTAATCAGGGAACAGCAGTTTCCTTTGAACGTAACCAGCAGAGGTCACTAAAACACAAAAAAATCTTCAAGTAAACTCCTGTTTCACAGACTCGACAAAAGCAAGTAACTGTGGAACTGTGTAGTATCTTCATTCTGCTGATGTATTCTAATATGTAGGTCATATTAAGAAAAATTAGAATAAATGCATATTTATATATGTGAATTCACTTGCAGTTGATCTGTTGCCAGTTAAGAATTTTTAAGAAGTATGTTGCATTGATTAGAAAAAATGGGACTGATCTTAGAATATGAAAGGGAAATTGATCTCTTCTGGAAGTGCAGATGAAGATGTTTTGTGTGGAATTTCTTCTGTCATGCAGTTGCAATAAAGGATTTTAATAGGTCACTTCTTTCTGACTAATACATCTTTTCTCCATGGAATTGCCCTTTACAAATCTGAAACATAATTTCCTCTTATTTATTCCTAGTAATCTTAGGGAAACACCTAAACTTTAAAGTCTTGTCTTTGTATTTAGATTTTGAAACACATTCTTAAGATTCTGTGAAAATAAAGGTTCTTTCTCTCCAGGGTTCTGTTCTTCATCTAACAGGAAGAAAAATTCTTCTGTAGTTAGGGAGGCTTCTTTCCATATAAATCTAATTTGGTTTATTTATTAAAAAAAAGTTATTGTCCTTTCCCTTCTGTGAAGAGATCAGGCCCTCTGCCCCCTGGGACACAGCCACTCTGAGGGAACACTTCAGACGCTGTTATTTTAGTAAGAGATGATAGAGCAACTTAACAGAAGCCTCCATGCCAGAGAGCAGTACCTTTCTCTGCCTGGTAGGTGAATACCCTCGAATCCTTCTCTGTATGATCTTTTGGTGGCAAAATCTAGTCCTTTTCCTTACCTCTTTTAAATTTGCTAATTGGCAATACTAGTCCCGCACTCCAACCTTGAGAATTGTGCCTGGTATTTTGTTTGTGGTTTGTTGGGGTTTTTTTTTTAGCAGACCCGTGTCCAGTGCTCTACCGAGTGTTTAAAGGGTTCAGAGAACCCACTACAGCCTGGACACTGTGAATCTCTTTGCAAAGCCTTTGGCCTTCCGTGGCCAGATTAATGAACTGAATATCCCATGGGTGATGATGGCTTATTAGAGTATTTCTGTAGTACTGAACTTGGATTCCTTTGTCAAAGTAGCGATATATCAAGGTTTCTGTTTTCATCCAGGTTGGAACGCCATATAATTGGAGCCTTTTTATTTCTGATTTTTTGTTAAAGTACAATTTGGTGGTTGTTTTCCATGGCTTCAAAGCAGCTGTAATGCTACAGGTGCAGTTTTATGACCTGCAAACTCATATATATAGTCTAGCAGGTCTGGTTTTGTCAGTATTGTTCTAGGTCTGCAGTTTGTTGTCATTCAAATTCATATACAATGCCAATTTTAAGTCACGTTCCTAACTTATTTCTTTGATAATTCCTTTTTCTAGGTCTGTCCATGTCTGCTCACATTGTAAGGAGTTTCAAGTAACAGTGGTTTGATTCAGCCATTCCTTTCAAACCTAATTTATTTTAATGTGGCTTTATTGAAAAATAACTTTTTTAGTCTGCTCACAAATAATCATAATTTTAGTGTGTCCTTGTTTGTTTTCTCCAAGGGCACTTTCCTTGTTTTGATCTGATATCTCTAATGTGGGAAAAAAAAAACAACAAACAAACCCCACCCCAATTAAAAAAAATCTGTAGGCAGGAGGTGGAAGATGTAGCAGAGAATGTGCATGAGTACTCACACATGTGCACACACAGAGGTGTCTGCTGTTCTGTACATTGGTTAGAACCTTTCAATTATCTTTCTGAAGACTTTGGGAACAGTGAGAGGAGATTCAAGTTTTCAAGTGCCTTCTAGTAAACTTTTAACCTCTATAAAGTTTCTTCAATTTATTTTCAACATGCTTCACTGAATATGAGTTACGTACTTGCCTGGGGAACGTGGCAAGAAGACAAATGAAAAATTGACATTTCTCAGGTAAATTAGGAGAAACTCATGGTGTATTTGAGGAAAGTTCTTTGGAATTAATAAACAGGAAATGGAAATATAATTAAATTAACAACAGTGAATCTGTCAAGCATGACAATTCTGGGTTGTTGGAGAAAAATATTAAGACCTTTTATCATAATTGAAGATTCTTTTTTTTCCTCATTGAAAACGTTATTTTTATCAATCCAATTACTTGGGCTTGCTTGATGTTTGAAGTCCAAACCAAGCTGGTAATAGAAAACAAGGAAGTTCTCAACTAGGAAAGAGAAAACATATTGCCAATTGCAGGATTAAATCACTTTTTGTAATTTTCTTATATTAATTACCTTGACGAAGCAAAAACTGTACCCTTTTAGAAGACATTTAATTGGTACTGTTTTCATAGTCCATTAAATTTAGTCTTTTCTTTGAGAGATGAAATAATGCATTTTTCCATTAAAATTACATCAGTGGTGCTGCAAGTATATCTGTTTGCAATAGTCTTCAGTTTAGTTCCTATGATAGTAAAATTGTTGTGGTTTTGGGGTTTTTTTCCTACAAGTTTTATATTTTTGGGGTAATGAATATCTGTGCCCCTGGAACCCATTTCTTCAGCAGATAAACAGCTCCCTCTCTGGAAGGTGAATAGCTGTCTGGAAGACTTTCATCTGTGTTTTGAATGCTTCAGGATTCTAAATATAATTTATATTCTCCTAAATTAATCGTATGAAACAGCAAGTCAGCATTCTCCTTCAACTACTTCTGTCATAAATACAGTAATGACCTGGAGTATTTTAAGTTTCAGAGGAAAGCTTAGTAGGGCTAACACACCTTAGGGGAAAAGACAGACCCTGAATTCACATCCATGCAAAGATTTGAGGAAATCAATGGCCATCCAGAGTCTATATCAGAATTAAGAGGGGAAAGAGCTTCCTATCAAATGTTTTGGTATTTAATCCACTCACACCTCTGGGAGCTTTGTGCTAAGGACAGGAGTGAACACAAGTGTGTGCTGGATGCAGTGCTTGTCTGATCTACCAATCCTTCTGTATTCCACAGGTGTGTATGAGTCTCACATGCTGTCAACCAATGGGGAAAAGTATTTTCCTGTGTGTACTTGCTGCTTTAGAGAAAGAACTTCTGTGTTGGACTTCTCATGTTGTAGCCAAGTATTCTCAACACTGAGCTTTGAGATACTTGGGGTTTGCATTTTTTTTTTGTTTTGATGAAATTGGGAGGGTTTGTGTGGCAGGAACACGTATCTCAAAAAAGTCTAAACTGATGAATTAACACTATTGGCTGTGATCTTAGGACATGTAATCAATAGGGATCTGATCTTTATTAGAAGGAGATTTTCTTTTAGATCAGGCTCATTTTAATTTCCATCTGGTCTGTCATCCATGCTTGTGTCAGCCCAAAGAAGGAGATAGAGCAAGACAGTCTTTCTTTGTTGATGGTGTCACGAGTCAGACTAGTTTGAAATGATTCAAATTATGGTTTCAAACTTAGAATGAATATCTGTATGTAGCAAATGAGAATAAGTCATGGACTGCTGAAGTGTGCAGTGTGGTCAACATTAAAAACTTTCCACAGTAAATAAATCTTTCTTTGTGTATTGTTTTTTTCCTATAATTTGTTTATCTAGCTTGCATTCATTTCAATTATTAGGACTATATGGAGAAGTGCAAGCTCATTCTTCTTTAAATTTGTATGCCTGTTAGTGTAATCAGCCATATTCAAAATCAGAGTGGTCTTAGATTTACACCCTACTTTTTAGTGTATTAATCATATCTGTATTTTTTTAAGGAAAAAAAAATCTGATTTAAAAAAGAACTTGTGTTCATTTTTTGCAGTGATGTCTTTCCTAATGTTTTCTACTTAGGTGATCAGATAGCATTAAAGGTACAAAACCATCAAGGTATTTTCAAGAAATACTTCTGTAGTTACTGGATGTGATTATTTCCAATTGTAACTTAAAAAAAATTCTGATCACTGTTTTCCCATTTTTCTTTCCAATAGGAAAATTATGGGATTTCTGTTAGTTAAGCTGAGTTTCTTCCTCAGTGTCCAGTTTTGTTCTGATCACTTCCCTGCAGTAAAGTGGGACCAGATGACAGAGGGCAGTAGGTGATGCAGGAAGTTTTAAGGGTTGATTTGTTCAATGGGAGTGTCAGCCTTGCAATAGAACTAGCAAAACACTTCTGGAAGACTTTAAAGGTGTGTGCCTCAGATTTATTGTCAGTACCTGTTTGGAGTTACAAGATAATTTTACCTAGTGTGTCCAGGCTCACTTTGAGTTTCCTGATACCTTTTTAAAAAGAAAAACTGTCTGGACCTGACCACTCACAAAGCTAAAAACCAGTCTTAATACTGTTGACAGCTCCTGTTAAATCTTTACAAAGGTTTAACTTGTGAAATTGTGACTTCTTTTCATGTGCTTTGATTTTAAACAATAGAGCAACACTTTTTTTTGGGTGGTGAGGAGGGAAATGTAGTCATACAAACCCTTAATTTTCTGTCACAGCTGGTTTATAACTGATACACACATTGACTTGTGTCAAGATCTTATCTGTGTTTATTGAGTGTATTGTTTGGAGCTGGGGGAATGCCTTGACTTTAAGTATTGCTGTGCAACTTTGTAATGTTCGTTGTATTAGAACCAAATCCTTCCCAAGAGAAAAAAGAACTTAAGGGACATAAGAAATGTGTTAAATCTGTCTTCTTTTTCTGCTTTTGAAAAGCATGCATGTCTTGGAGCAGGGGGGAAAAGCAGATCCATCTTCCTTAAAGAAACAACTGGCTTCTGTGCTGCTAAATATTTGGTACACATTGAGGTTTGGGGGAGCAGAAGGCATCCTGTTCACTTTAACAGGTGGCAGGTAAAGGGTCCTTGGTGTCTTGAATCAGTCCAGCATTAAACATTATGTTGACATCAGTTCCATGTGTGGAAGGCAAAGTGATTTTTTACTGGGTCACCTGCCCAAGACGAAATTAGGGTTTCTGATTTCTCTTCACTATAAACACTGTAGATGTGTATCTCTGCTTTGCTAACATGAACTCCTGAACTACAGAAAGCTAAAATGGTGTGTCAGTTCTTACACAGTGAGGTGTCTGTAAACTTGGAGATCAGGAGGCAAAACTTTAATAGTTCTTACCTTTTGGTTTAATATCTACACCAAAGACATCATTAGAGGTTTTTTTGTTGTTTGTTCTTTTTGTAACCTGATCACAAGGATTTTGGATCTTCTGACAGAAATGCAGGAACACCAAGTGGGTGTTTTTCCCTGGCAGATCTACTTCTGTTTTCCTGATGGAAAGGGAAGAATGGACAGCTGACAATTTGTCACCTAGGCTATTTTCTTACTGCATTTTTCTCCAAGTTGCATATATAATGTTTTGTAACCATTGTTCTTGTCTTTCAATGTTTACTAAATCCTTTGCAAACGGCTCTTCAGTATATGTGAAGAGTGTATCAGTACGATGGCATTTGAGATAAAGCTTTTTACCTTTAACAGGACATTTTGCTTGAGAAAATATTACATGTGGTGTTATATTGATTAATTTTTTTACTTTAGGCAGTTATTCTTTTAACTGAGCTCATCAGAGAGAACTTCAGAAACAGCAAATTGAAGCAATGCCTTCTACCAGCACTTGGGGAGCTGCTGTACCTCATAGCCAGGGAGGTAAGTCTGCCAGTGCTCCTTACCAATCTGAGAAATGGGAAAAGGTTTCCCATGGAAAGCAGACCAAAAAAGCAAATTACTTTTTCATTTGTATACTCATCAATGTCTGGTCCTTGTATGTTCTGTGATACTTTTTCTACTTTAAGAAACTTGTTAGTCCAGTCCTGTGCTTAATTAAGTAGCATTCTTCAAGTGTGGAGTTTTAACTTCATAAAATAATTAATCAACCCCCATAATGACTGCTAGCCTCCAAGTGGCAGATCTAAGGGTAAGAACATCTTAGCTGGAGATGTTGACTAAACAGGATGTATCAGGACAGCCTGTAATATCAATAAATTAATATATTAATGTATCTATATATCTAGTCCATATTAGATCTTATCCTAGCATGCATGGCCTGATTTACAGCACTGTGGAAAAGGAAATGGAATTATCCTAACTAATTTCAAATGGACTTATGTTTGTTCCTGACTAAAACTGATTTAAACCTTCAGTCTCGAAATAGTAGATGCACATTAAAAGTGAACAGAGGTTATTTGTAGAAAATAAATACTGTCAATATTAGGAAGTGAAGACCACAGCTCCTCGAAACCCTCACCACCTTTCTTTTTCCTTACTCAAAGAGTAAAATGCTTTCTTAATAGAAACAGAAGTGTCTTAAAACAGAAAAAGGCTAATCCTGGCTTCTCTGAAGCCTTTGTATTATCTGTGTCATCCAATGCTCTCATGTTAGTTTACCAGGTCAGTTGATAATGGAATGAAAATAGCAAATGAATTGTTTTGGCTTTAGTTATGGTTTCGTGCTGAACTTCCATGTTTTATTTTCTTCATCCTCTGACTCCTTTGCATGTTCCCCAAGAACATGTGGTTGCCTTGATTTTTTGTAGGATAGCAAACATTGTCCTATTTTGGTTAGACAGCTGCCAAAATATTTGTCAGACCCAGTCGCAGAGCTTATTCTTATAATGAGAAATTGTGTTCTGGAAAATACATCCAGAGTCACAGTTTATATCCAAAGTCACAGTATAAGTTTTAATATTTCCTGAGTTTTCGCTGGGACAAAAAATTTGTGCCTACTGTCATCAAACGGATTGATAGGTTGGTAACGATTATTTTTAACCACTAAGAAAACCAAAGAAATTTAAAACTCCAGTTTAAAAATTATAATTGGAAAGAATATTATTCATGGCTTGATATTATTTTGAAATTATAGTCTGATAGCTGAAACATATCTGTTTACAATGGCTCTGTAATGCCCAAACTGATTTGCAAGCCCTGAACTGAACAGACTTTTTTTCCATCTGACAGTGTGACCTGATGAATTTTTGAGGCTGTGTGTATTTATGGACTTCACAGTGTCTGAAGTATGGTAATTTGTATTAAACTGGCAACTCTGTCATGTTTCAGGAAGATCTATAGCAATGGGTTGCATTGCTTTGAGTTATAGCTAAGAAATTAGAGTATAAGAAGAAATATTTGGACACATATGAACTCAAGACACTGTGTCTTGGTAAAACTTCAAAAATATCAGTGTGATTTGTTTGCTCGGAGATGCTAACACTGTTTTCTGAGGGGTTTTTTTAAGAAAAGCCCTTTTTGCCTCTCTTTTCTGTATGTAGTTAACCTCAGAATACTGTAGTGTTTTAGGCATTTTGTTACTCATTAAACTGCTGAAGAGTACTATTGAATGACCTTGCCAAGATCACGCACCAGGTCAGTGGTAGTATAATCCGGTGAAAAGAAGGTTTATTGCCAACTTACATCTTCAAACAGCAAAGCTTTATGATTTGATGAATTAAAAAAATCATAACTGCATCTCATTCATTAAAGACTAAACAGAAAATATATTTGGCTTTCTTGTTTGCCTTATTTTCTCTCATTTTGCTGTCAGCCTGCTTGATTGTTTTATCAACCTGCTAAATATTTTCATTGTAACTGTAAGTTTTGAGGGCATGACTGATTTTATTTATTTATTTATTTATTCATTCCCTCTGGGATTTTTCTAAGTGTTTCTAGGTCCAGCCACAATTTTAATATTAAATAATGATAAAGATTACTTCTTTTTCATATGAACATTTGGGAAATCATAAATTATCAAATACTTAAAATTGAGTTCAGCTGTTTGGGTGCAGAAGGATTCATTAGGTTAAATACAGGATCCCTGTTTGAACTTCTGAGGCTCAGAAAATACTGGAAATCAGTCCAGGTAGTCATAATGGTCCTGTTCAATCCTAAACTCTGATATTATGTGTGTACTTGCATTTGAGATCTCATAAGTAAGATCTTACACTTCATCTCTGCATTTTTATTCCAAACAGAAGCCAAGAGCAATTTGCAAGTAGCATGAGCAGACTCCAGGGAGGATGTTCTGATACTCTTGAGTGAATTGCCTTGAGGGAAAACTTTCAAGTTCTATGCAATATTTTTATTCATTTTGTGCTGTTTGTGTTATTAGGGTGCAGAACCTGAAGTTTAATCAAAATCAACATAGGCTGTGAGCAAACAGTAGGAAGCTTCCCCCGTGTTTGGTGCTATCTTTAAATTTATCAAATGTCAAATTGTGTAGGTGTGTTTAGGTAATTAAGAATGGTGCTATGTCTCAAACTCCTTTTTTCTTTTTTATTTGTAAACAGAGACTAAATCTTGCAAAAAGACATTAATCAGTCTGAAGAACTGTTGGTGTTTCAGAGCTGCACCATTTCTTAAGGCTTTTTATTTTACAGTACATTTAATATGTGTGGCTACAGAAGAACTTGACTGGATTTCTGGTTAAATTAGGGGAATAAAATGAGAAACAGACCCATGCCAGTTCCAGCAGAGATTGTCTTTTTAACTCTGTCATGACTCCTAATCTTGTCCTTCCTCTTCCAGGTGGAAAAAGATTCCACTCTTAGACTGCGTGAAAGTAACTTACCTTTCCTTTTCTGAGACTTGGGCTGAGTTCTCTTAAACTTATTCACTGAGGATAAGTGTTTGGAAAACAAACTGTTGATTAAATGTCAACATGTTACTCAAATAAGATGAAGGAGATGGAATGGAGTAGATCTGATGTCTCTGTTGGATGTAAAACCACTCATTGTCTGTAAATTACTCCAAGGAGGAATCTTCCCATATCTTCTAATACAAAGTTAACAGAAAAAAAGCTTCCAAATGGGAGGTTTAACAAACTCTTCTTCTATTGGTATATGTTGCCAATAAAACTTTGTTTTCAATGAAGAAGGGAAATTAATTTTACTAGACAATTCAGTAATAGTCTTCCCTGCTAATTTGCCATGCTTCAATTAAATGCCTGAAATTATCTCATCATATATGTTGAGTTAATGTAAGCCACTCAGAAATCAGCAAATTTAGAAAGCACAATTTGTTTCTGCATCATTAACCTCCACCTTGCCCATCCTATGCTTTTTATTATAAACACTTAATTAGAATGCTAAAAATAATTTGGGAACATAATTAGCAGAGTTCAAGAACTGTATAATTTCTGATGGAATTGTTGCTTGCCATCCTTTGTCTACTTATTAGAACAAGTTTCACATGGATTTCATGGTCTGTAGTCTTCTTACCACCCAGTGCCTGTTATTTCTTGCTTTGGTTCCCAAAAGAGGCTGTTTTTTCTCTTACTGATAGCTCTGTGTTACTAGCCTGGATATTCAGTACAATCTTAATGATGTCCAAGTGTCCCCTTTGGAACTTAGAGTTTTACAGTAGGATGCTGTGGGATACAGGGGCACGTGGAGTTCACTTCTAATGGAACAGTCACCCCCCTGATATAAGTAGCAGTGAATTAGCCCCTCTAACAGAGTGATTTCAAGGAAATACACATTAAGATCTTGGATCAGTGTTCATATATACTGAAGGCTATAGCATACAGTGAGTTTTATTGAACACTTGATATCTCCTTGTATGACTTAGAGTGTTTTTTTCAAAAGTAAGTTTACATATTTTTAGTTGACAGACAAAATGAATTAGTTCATTTGTATAATTAAATCACATTTAAAGAGAAGCATTACTACTCTTAACAGTGAGTTGTCTCTCTCTGAAGTAGTCGAAATGATTGAGAGGAATACAAGAATATTTTTTTGTGTGTTTGTATTAATGACAATGAATTGATGAAATGCAGAAATACTAGAACAAATTCTGTTATCGATTTTGGAGACTAAATAAGCTAATAAAATACCAATCTCTGTGCTGCACATGAAATAACATTAAATAGTCATAATGCCCTGGAATTTAATATATTTCATAGCATATGTTCACTTGAAATGTGTATAATACGAACCTTATTAAGAATCTGCTACGCATTTTTTATAGGACTGAGGTGGTTGTGATTTTTTCATGTAATCATTTGTGCCACTGGCTTCATTTCAGGAGGAAAAAGGGGAGCACCCCAGAGAGTGCTGGGCTGTTCCCTCAGCTGCTTACACGGTGCTAATGAGGTGTCTCCGGGAAGGGGTAAGGCTCTTTCATGGTCCTCAGTAGAATTTCTCCACAGTAATAACCCTTTAGGCATTGTGTGAAGATTGTAGCCTGCAGCACTGCAGTACCTTGTCAACCAAGTATGGCTCTTGAATTTAAATAATCATGATAAGACCATGACCTCAGCAGGAGATTAATGCAAAAATCCGGTTGTTCTCTCTGCATTCAACATTTATGTATTGCTGCTTGTTTGGGGGGAAATGGGATAATAAATATAAATCTCTGTTAATAAATGTGGAATTTAT
Source organism: Sakesphorus luctuosus (assembly GCA_013396695.1). Taxonomy (NCBI): domain Eukaryota; kingdom Metazoa; phylum Chordata; class Aves; order Passeriformes; family Thamnophilidae; genus Sakesphorus; species Sakesphorus luctuosus. The sequence continues at coordinate 200,742 of VWZD01004039.1, forward strand.
TAATGATGTGGGTGTCTTTTGAGAAATGTTTTGACAGTTTGTGCTCTTCTTGCAGTTGGATTTTCATACATCTTTGTAAATCTTTGAGCAAGATTTAAGTTTCAATTTTGAAGTGGCTGGTACACAGTTTTTTGAAAACTGCATTGTTACCCTACTGGATTGTTCGCATTCTTTTGAGGCCAAAAATTAGTAACTAGGTTTGTCCTCATACGTGTGCTATGCTGTGTTCTTCATTGTTTTTGGTAATGACTTAACTGTGCTGAAGAAGAGAAGAAAGACATGCGTATAGTTCCAATTTGTAAAATGAAAGAGTTGAGTGGAGGGTTTACATTCCCTGTTTGTATGAGACCACTTGACTTTATTTTTGCCCAAGGCAAAGCTCAAGGCAGAAAACATGTCAGAGGTTGCTGGAGGGTGGAAAGCAAGAGGAAATGCCTTTTTTCCTTCCTTTTTGAGATCTTTATTGACTACAGATTGTGATTAATAGAGCAAGGACCTAGATGCATTTTAATATCTTCAAATCTTCACGTGATCAAGAACGTACAGCTGAGTTTGTATTGTGGACTATTTCCAGCTCATAATTAGAGTAAGATGTCACTCTACGGCACATTAGTGAGATGCTATTTAATTATAAATTTAGTAAGGGGAGACTTGCTATTTCTGAATATTCAGAGAAACTAAATCGAAACATCTGTAAGACACTAATTTATTCCTATAGAATAAAATCACTTCTTAGTCCCAAAACATGTCATATTTTTCTTAATAATTTATTTTGATTTATTTTTCTTGAAAAAGTAGCATGAAATAGAAATATACTTCCTTTGCAATAGTTCAAATTAAATTTAATTAAACATAAGTTAAAAGTTAGGTCTAAGCTAGTCAAGTACAGCTTTGCACTTCTACACTTTGTAAAGGTGCTCAGTTGTAATGGAGAGATATTTTTCTTAAAACATGTTTGAGTCTGTGAAACTACAGGCTGCTTTAGGGTGGAATAGACCTCTGGAGGTCATATAATCCAACCTCCTGTTCTCATTAGGTCTAAACCAATCAGATTACTTAGGACATGTCTGTTTGACTCCTGAGTGTCTCTAAGAGTTCTGGTCCCGCAATCTCTCTGAACAATGCCTGGACCACTTTCATAGGAAAAGGTTTTTATTTGTATATGATTGAAGTTTCCGCTTGTAGCCATTGCCTCTTGTCCTGTGGCTGTGCAGCTCAGAGAACGTTTGTCCCCAGCTTCTCTTTATTCTTTGAGCAGGTAGTTGCAAACAGCAGTGAGATCTTCCCTCAACCTTCTTTTCTCAAGGCTAATCAGCTCTGTTACCCGGTCCTTATATGCCATGTGCTCCAGCCCTCAGACCAACCTGATTCTTTTCTGTGATGGGGACATGTCTGGTGCTGTGGGCAACGGGAGGGCAGTGGGCATTGAATGCCTTGGCTTTAGGAAGGCCTTTGACACACTCTCTCCCAGTTGTCTCTTAGTCTCCTAGTATTGTCCAAGCAGTGAGTGGCTGACAGTGCTTAGTGGCTCATTTTCAGGTGTGGTAGGGGAGTGTGTGAATGACTCTTTCTTGCCCCCATCTTGTTACAAACCAGGAGATAATAGAAATAGTTAAAATGAACAATATAGATTTTTTTAAGGTCTGACAATCCTTAAATGAGGTCACATTTAAATTTTTTTTCTTCAACTAGTGAAGCACTAAATATGAAACTTCGGAAAATATTGTCTAAGCTTTACTGTGCTTAATGTTCTTTGACTGCAGCTCAAAATCTTGGCTGCTGTATTTCTTTATTTTATGTTTTTGTGTTTTAAGATAAGTTCACTGTTCTGTTCTTCAGTTTCATTATGAACTACTCTGAAGTGTTCTTGGATTTCGGAAGTTTTATGAGATGTGTCTTTATCAAAGCAGAATTGCCCTCTGAAACAGAACAGTAGAGCAGGAAGGAGTTTGAAATGTGTGTGTGTCACTTTTATTTGCCTATAAAGGAGCAAAATGTTCAGAAAATGCAGGTAGTTTCATTTCCATATACCTTCTGTGCCTGAAAATCTAACAGTGACAAAAAGTGTATGTGTTGGTGAAAGGAGTTTCAGGGCAGTGGAGTAGAAGATTGGGAAAGTCTTTTATTTGTAGGGGATCACAAGTTCAGATTTCCTGCACTTCAGTGTTGTCAGCTTGAGGTAGAAGCTGATTTTCAACTCAGGCAAAGAACAGTTGTGTTCAATGATGTGTCAAAATAAGGAAATCGGTACTCTTACAAAAAAATAAATGATAAGCTTTATTTGACATGTTTAGTCTTGGTATAATGTTGCAATCTGTCAGAATACATGTAGTAAATATTCCAGTATTTATTTACTAATATTTTCCAACAATTGTTTCCAACAGTGACACAAAATGCCTCTTCCAGGCATCTGTGTTTGTGTCTAAGTTCAACTTCTAAATACTTGTGTGCAGTCTCCTAAGATGGCAGGGTCCTGATTTCTGCAGCTAAAGTGCTCAGCTCCTACAGTTCCTGTGTTATCTGGTCATGAAAGATTCTTTCTGTTTCAGAAAGGATATTCTTATTTAATATTAAGTACCTAATGCTAATGTGACTACCCTTTTCCTTTCATCCATTTTACTTAGTTTGGTCAGGAGTCCTTTGCTCAAATTGCCATTGGGTACTTGTCTTCTAATGAATTATCCTATCTCTTACTTGAATCTCATCGTTGACTTACATGTTTATTTTTTACTCTTTGTTATGACATGAAATCTGAAATCTGAAATATGAGTTCTGATCTTATTTTCTGCTTTACATCTGCTCCTCTTCAGACTTACATTCCAGTTGCTCCATTCCCCTTTCTGCTTCCACTTGGTCATAGGACCACTGCCCTGGGGAGCCTGTTCAAGTGCCCACCCACCCTCTGGGTGAGGAACCTTTTGCTACTGTCCAACGTAAACCTCCCCAGTGGTTACCAGAGAGAAGAGCTCAGTTCCTGCCCCTCCTCTTCCCATCATGAGAAAGTTGTAACTGCAATGAGGTCTCCACTCAGTCTCCTCCAGGCTGAACAGACCACGTCACCTCAGACAGAGATTCCCCTCAAGGCTGTTCAACACCTTCATTGCCCTCCTTTGGATGCTCTCTAATAGCTCAATATCTTCCTTATATTGTAGTGCCCCAAACTGCCCACAATATTCCAGGTGAGGCCGCCCCAGAGCAGAGCAGAGCAGGACAATCCCCTCCCTCGCCCGGCTGGTGATGCTGTGCCCGATGCCCCTCAGGACAGGGTTGGCCCTCCTGGCTGCCAGGGCACTGCTGAGTTGTTCAACTTGCCATCCACCAGGACCCCCGGGTCCCTTTCCATGGCACTGCTTTCCAGCATCTCATTCCCCAGCCTGTTCGTACATCCAGGTTTGCCCCATCTCAGGGGCAGAATCCAACACTGGCTCTTCTAAAACTTCCTGAAAGTATAATTCACAGAACAAGATAAAAACTGAACGTTGTTTGTAAAAAGTTTTGAGAATTTTAGTTTGGTAAGCATGTATGAATATTTGTATATGTAGGTCTTCAATAGACTAAAATTATGCAATATATTGCATTAATAAAACCTGTAAAAAGAGAGAAACTTAAATTCTCCGGTTCCATGGCTGCAAATCAGAAGGCCACAGAAACTAGTGAAGTTTTACAAAAGAATCTAACTGATTTAGATGGAAATTGGCTTTGGTATTTCTTTTAATATTTTGAGTGGAGCTGCAGTTCTTTGGAGGAACAGGAAGGATTAGCATGAAAATGATGAATATGACTTTTTTTCCCCCTGCATAGCATTATACAAAGGTTTCCAAATATTTCTACATCAGTGTCTATATTTCAGAATACCTAAGTCAGTAGAGGCAATAGTGGATATTGAGTGTATTTTTAATGAATTAGAAATTCTTCCCTTTGGGAAGGCTTTTGTACTGCTTTCTGTGAAAGGTTTCATTATCTTTGCTCGCTGTTGTTGGTGGCTCTGATTGTGAAGATAAATGTCAGAAATCCAAAGGCTAGCAGGATAGTATAGATATTTGTTTAAGAAAGAAATCAATTAGATAGTATGTTGAATAGTTTGTGAAGCCAGGCTATGAGGACAAATTAAATTGGTGGTGGTTCTTCTTATATTAAAATTCAATCTTGCTGAATTCGAGAATGCCATTTAAGACATTGTTGAAAGACTTCACTTTCTCCTCAGTTAATGACTGAGATGAGGTGAGGCAATGCACAGCCCAAAAAGCACTAGCACTGTGTCTTCCAGTTCTGTTAAAGACTGATTTTAAGAGAAAGCAGAGTCAAATAATATTAAAAAGAAAGAAAAAAAAGAGATACTAAAGAAATTAGGTAAGGGGGAGAAGAGAGAAAGAAAAAGTAGAGACTGCTTTTAAAGTGATAACTATTAAGTTAAGGTTTCATTTGAGTCAGTAAAAGTTTTCTTGAGAAGGAATTGCTGCCTCTTCATGATGTGCTGATTGCTCATGATTATTTTGACATGATGTTTTTTATTCCATGGAGACACTGTAGTTTGAGTTGTATTGTGTGGGTATTAAAGCTACATGTGCAGTGGCTCTCCACATGAGTTTGCAGATAAAATTACTTGATTAAAAATATGAAGGATTCAGAATCTCTTGTGGAATTTTAGGAATTTGTGTAGTAAATGGGACCCAGTAATTTGTCTTAGACATTGGTCAGGATTGTCTGTTTCAGGAGAAGAAACGGGTGCTATGGAATAACTTACCTTGCAAGTGGGCTTTTCCTTTTTTCCTGGGCGTTGTTGACTCATCTAAATGAAGAGTGTTTAATGTAATTAATTTGATTTTTTTCCTAATGTAACTGTGTATCTCATAATCCTGCTATTCAGAGCCAGTTGTAGTGATGAGTTTTGACACACATTCATTCATTCAGAGAGCAGTGATCACGGAGCACCTCCAACATAACAAAAGCTTTGCATTTTTAATGACTGCATTTAATTTGGAGTTGTTATTTGGAGCTGAGAGGTTTAATATTAAATTATACTTGTATTAATTGTCTTTGCAGTGCAAGGGAAAGTGGGGGGAAGTGGGATCTGTAAACATGACTTTGTCACAACATGGTTTCCTGTGAAATTACTTTGGGAAGTGTCGAATAAAATTAAAAGCCACACCAAGGCAATATACGTGGAATAAAATATGGACACAGGTGGTAGTTTAAAAATAAATCAGAAACTTTAGAAAGATTTGCATATAAGTTGCCCTTTTCTGTCCTTCTTACAGGAAGACCGGGTAGTGAACCACTTGGCAGCGAAGGTAATTGAAAATGTTTGCACTACTCGCACGTTCCAAGCACAAGGATTTATTACAGGAGAAGTTGGACCTGTGCTGTGGTACCTTTTCACACATTCTACAGTAGATTCTTTGAAGATAACTGCTGTTTCGGTAAGGAATTTCCTTTTGTGAAATAGAAACGTTTTGGCGCTGAGAAACATTCTGAACTGAAACTGGAATATGTTTGAGCATGTTTGCTGTATGTGCATGTAGTTTTATTTTAGACTACACTATAATATATTTTAAAACTTTCTGAAACTGAGAAGTGCACACATTACAGTTCAGTGCTTATGAAAAGTCCTTGTGATTCATCATTTTCTGGAACATGTATTTTCTTATGCTGGTAATCATGAGATATGTTTGAAAAGTTTAAATTTTCAAAGAATCAATTAATGGTTTGCAAAACTTAAATTTCTTTTTTTGTGAGATGTTTTAAATGAGAAGAGTTTATTCTGTTTGTCACAGAATTGCTTGGAAGACTTACTTGAAATCATCCTGTTACTTCCTATAAAATTGTCAGGGCTAGTCTTTGCCCTTAATTTTAAAGGTAATGTGGGATGATAACAAGACAAATGGACCTGTGTCATGGAAGCAAAAGGTTTAGAACAAAAAGAAAGTACTTAGCAGGGCCGTGACTCTAACCGTATCTCTTGCTGACAAAACAAAAGCATTACTCACCAATGCAGGTAATATTCTAGAACTGAACAACATGTTGTCTTATTTTAAAATAAGTGTGATAAGTGGATGCTCATTTCCTGAGCAGAGCTCAGGCTCACTGGTGAGTTTACTCTTGGCTTCCCAGATGGAAAATGGTAGTGTTGCTGCTGCAGCAGTTTGCAGGTAGACGCATTTACTGAGGCAATAAAAGAGAGCTTTTGCTTCTTGATTTTTTTTTTCCTTCTGTATGGAATCTTTGAATTTTTATTATGAAGTTTATCAGTCTTCAAAAACTACTCTATGATCTGTCTTAGAGATGACATATATTAGGATGAAGCAGTGTGTTTTAGGAGGTCATGATAATTAGGAGGTCTGCAATTACCAGAACTTCCTAGAGAAACTCAGCTGATTTGTGGGATGGCCTTTCAATGGCCATTATCAATCTAGGTAAAAATAATGGATTGTTATAATTTTATTACTCTCTCAAAGCTCCTTTGTACATACTTTGGTGTTGAGGCCTGCATTTTGAAGAGATGACCAAGTTATGTGTGCACACAGATCTGCTGAGATGAAATTTCTTCAGCATCTTCACAGAATCACAGAATATGCTGACTTGGAAGGGATCCACAAGGATTGTTGAGTCCAACTCGTAGTCCTGCACAGGACCATCCCCAAGAGTCACACCATGTGCCTGAGGGTTTTGTCTGAATGCTTCTTGAACTCTGCCAGGTTTGGTGCTGTGACCACTTCCCTGGGGTGCCTGTTCCAGAGCCCAGCCACCCTCTGGGAGAGGAACTTCTTTCTAATATCCAAACTATACCTCCCCTGACAGAACTTCAGGCTGCTCCCTCAGGTCCTGTCACTGCTCACCACAGAGAAGAGATCAGAGTCTGCCCCTCCTCTTCTGCTCTCGAGGAAGTTATAACTGCAGTGAGGTCTCCCCTCAGTCTCCTCTTCTCCAGCTGAGCAGACCAAGTGCCCTCAGCTGCTCCTCATACGGCTTCCCATCAAGGCCCTTCCCCATCTTTGTTGCCCTCCTTTGTACAATCTTTAATAGCTTAATATCATATTGTAGTGCCCCAAACTGCCCACACTATTGCAGTATGCCCACACTATTACAGTATCATCTTAGAAGACAGCCATGTCTTTCCTATGAGATTTGCCTGGAATTCATCTGAGGGCCTGTGACTGTGGTCCCTTTTTTGACAAGGTCTGTACCAGAGAACTAAGGGGTTGTCCTGTCTGCACACACCATGTTAGCACACCAAGGTAGCTCCACATTGCTTTGACACAGTCTGTCCCTGTGTCCCAGCAGTTCACTGGTGATGTGACCCTTGTGGATATTTTTAGTGAACATACACATGTGCTGCCCACTCGTTTTGAGAACTCTGAATAGAGGTGAAGGGCTGGATTGTGTTCTTGGGGAAATAGAGCAAGCTGTACCAAGAAACTGAGATTAAATGTCTGTCTTTTAAAAGAGGGGGGAAAAAATAATAGAAGAAAAATAAAAAGCTGCAATCGATATGGTTCCTGGACCAGAAAGGACAAGGAAGAGCAGGAGCAGAGTAGATGAACAGCAGAACAGCATCAATAACTTGCCTTATAAGTTCCTGATTTACTGTCTTTTATGCCTTCCTTTTTCTAAGGGCACTGAGGAGCTGAGCAGTTTCTGTGGTTCTTACATGGAGAGCTTTTCTCTGGTGATAGTATTCTGAGGGTCTAATTGACTACAGTTTCTCTTAAATGAGACCTCTCTGTTAAGTGCACACCAAGTAAGCAGCAATTTCTAAATAGAGGTGGTCTGAAGAGAACAAAGAAATCATAAATATTACCCCCTTTTCACAGAAGAAATTCACCTTCAGAGTTTTTCCTGAAAACCAGTTCAGATTTTCATGTGAGTCAAATAATTAACATAAGCTGTTCTTCTGTCCTAACAGTATGTTCAAGCCAAAGAAAAAGAAATCTTGTCTTTAAAGAGTCTTATTTTCTGCATATGTAGAGAACAAAAGCAGTGACAATATCTTCAAGGTTGCATTTCTACAGGTATCAAAAGGAAAAGCTGTGTTGAATTAGAGATGAACCCACTCTGGAGGTCGTTTGGTAGTGTTTGTTTGGAAATAGCCAAGATTAGTAAACTCTGAACAGGTCTGTGCTCACTTCACTGCAGGACAGTCAGTTATCTGCAACTTCTGTTAGAATTGTTTTAGTCACTGATACTTGCAAATCAACCATTTTGAGAATAGTTTGCATGTTTATTATACTAACCACATTTCAGTAACAAGTATCTAGATGTGAAGTAGTATCTAGAGTTAAAGATAGGCTTTAGATAGTGAATGTAACCGATTATGGTCCATGAGCACAGAAAGGGGAGATGCCCTTTGTGGGTGACCAGGATGTCTGTGGTGTGTGCCACGTGTGTGGTTTCTGCTGCTGTACTCCCTTCTGCTACAGCGTTATCTGTTGCTGCCTACATGCTGTGCCTGACCAAGACTCAAGTGTGGGCTGTGCTGCTCCATCATCATCATTCTCTAGAGGAAAAGAGTAGTGTGTGACTGTTTGATGTTGGTGTGCCAAATATTTGAGTTTCAGCTGTACAGAGTGTATAGAGTTATATTTAGAAGAACTACAGGTCTCTAAAAATAAGTCGCCTTTTCCCCTGATATTTGTCTTATGAATGAGTCTGTATGAATTCCTTATATTCCTAAACTACTGGAAAACTCACCACCTGTTTTTATTTTCTGTTATCTTTCTTGAGATGATAGTCCCATTGAATAACAGAGTTTTTTTTGCTTTTGTAGGCTTTGTGCAGAATTACTCGTTCCTCACCTAGTGTGTTCCAGAGTGTCATTGAGAAAGTGGGATTAACAGCCATACTAAATTCTTTGGCAAATGGAATATGCAAAATTCAGCAGTACATGCTCACCATGTTTTCAGCAATGTTGTCATGTGGGATTCATCTACAGAGGCTGATTCAAGAAAAGGTTTGATTTCAGATTAATATTGTTCAGTGGCTTGGAATTTCACTAAGGGAAGGTTACAGTTGACTCTGCTACTGGTTTTGGGTTTTCACAATGGTTAACTCGGTGACGTTTACGTATCTGAATAGCAGGAAATGAAAAATGTGGGGTTTTTTTGTTTTTCTTTGCTTAAAATCTAAATAATGTGTATAGTTCTTTCTCTCTCATGGGTCTTTGAGAAATGGTATTAATGGGTATAATAAATTGTTACTGCAGCTAGAATTCAATCAATTCAGAAAACTCTGACCATAACTGATGATTTTCCCCTAGGAAAATCAAAAAGGAATGTGTAAGGACAGCTATTTGATGTAACTCTTTTAGACATTTAAAAGAGAAGATAATGACTGTCCTGGTTGAATCCAAAGTTGTGCTTTATGGTCTCCTTAAAGGACCTTGGCCAATTTGTAAGTGAAATGTCTTGCAGATACTAAAATGTCTAGTATTTTAATTCCTTGGGGTTTTCCTTTTAGTGTCACTAAATAAAACTACTGGCTTTGATATATGCCTAATATAATTTTGGTAGAGGTGATTAAAAGCCTTCTGTTTTGATCACTAAATTATTTTGTGTTTAGAGAAACAGTATTTATTTTTTTTGCAATATGTCTGTACAGTTCATAAATAAAAGCAATCTCCCTCTTCTCAAAAAGGATAAAAATCACAAAGAGGAGAGGAACTCTAGCTCTTGCTTTGACCAAATACTCTGTCATAATGTATGTTTGTAACCTGCAAACATCTTGGCTATAATAATCTGTTGGCCCTTAGTTGAGAGAGTTTTATTCTCTACATGTTATTTTAACAATGATATTTAAATTAANGGAAGGGCAACCCACGTGGGGAGAGCCCTGCCCAAATCTTTGTTCGCGAAGATTGGCCATTATTATTTAAATTAAAAATAGTTTACTGTTTTCCACCCATCTCTTCTTGCAGCCTGAAATCACACATTCCCTTCCTAAAAGTCACTTCTTTGCCATTGTCAGAATTTCATGAATGTGTGTCAGCTGGTCTTAAACTTCCCACAGATTTCACAACAGCAGTAACAGGTGGCAAATTGTCCTATAATAGTGCAGTTTTAAATGGTGTGCAGTCTGAGTTGATGGTATAGTCAGAGAAGTGTGGTTAAAAATTGTTTATCTGAACATTCAGAGAAAGAATGCAATGTGTAACAAGCTTATGGCTACAGCATGATGTTTTCTGTGAAGAATTTCTTAATTATATAGGACTTACATTGCTAAAAGGACTCCCTTGCACATACTGAATTTCTTGTGAATAATTGCTAAAATAATTCCCTTTCTGATACTGCAGTTCTCATGAGCAATTTTAATAACGTTGTGCAGGTTAGAAAATTGAAGTATAGACAAATAGAGACATTCCTTTAAGAGCATGTATCATACTAATGATAGGAGTGGGAATAGTAGCCAAAGCTGTAGCTGAGAAACATTGTACTTTAAAAACTGATAAAGTGGGCCTAGTTCTATTGCATGTACCCACATTTGGTAACTGCACCTGCTTTACAGCTCAGACAAACCTTTGTCTCATAGAATGTTTATTTTATTCAAAATAGATTGTAGGATTTTGGAAGCAGAAACTAGATTTCTATTTTTCTTGAGGGGGATTTAAAAATGAAATCCTGCTCCTGTGTTGAACTGCCAGGTGTTATCATATTACACGGAGTAATAATGTCTTAGTGCTGAAATTTGAATTTAATACTCAATGCACTTTTCAGTATCCCATGCTCATGACACACAAGTCCATCTGAATGAGAGAAGGGAAAAGTGGGTAGTGTTGGCCTACAAATGATTTTACCTTCTGTAGAATTTTTGTGTTCTGTAGCTTAAGAGGTAGAAGGACCTCAGTGTCACACAGACTATCTGTTTAATATGGTTGCAAACCAATATAAAAAGATGCTTAAAGATATAAATTGAAGATGGAGATAATTTAGCTTTGTGTGTGTTATCTAGAAACTCCTTTGGCTTATGAGACTCAGGGCTGCCTTTGTTTTCTTCTCCCTTCAAGAACAGCGATAAGAACCACTTACAAAATAAAAGCCAGAGGACGAGAAGTGCAGTTCTGTGATCACATACACCAGTATAAATCTTCAGAGAACTGCAACATCTAAAAGGGACTGGTTTTGTCCCTCTCTGATACAGATCCTTTCTATTTTAGTTCTTGTTTTGAAAACTAAAATAGCTGAAATCATGTTTTTCAAATAAAGTGTGGAAAAAGAACTCAAAATTGGGAATCTTTGACACACTGTAACAGTAGATAAAAATACCACTGCTGGTTATTTTCTCCAGGCTGTCAAGATTCACCTTTGAATGAGTGAAATAGTGTTCCAACTGTTCTCCCCTTGTGCAGCAAATTTGAAAACATTGTTGCTTTTGTTTCAAACTAGATTTGCAATATTACGTGTATCCAATGCAAAGTCATGATCTTGTAGTTGACCCCACAATGAAAAGAGTGTCCTTACCCTGCAGAATCTCCATTGATACATCAAACCAGTTGCAAGGGAGAGAAGAACAACGTAACAATGAAATGATTAATAATTAAAGTATTTGGGGGTATTTCAGTGATTTTTGGCTGTTTTATCTATTGAGTCCTGCAGGTCAGCAAAGATGTGCTTCAGATTTTCTTTGGATAAACTGTTGCTCCTTGCAGTCCTCAGACCAGCCAGAAAAGCAAATTCTGTAATGTCACATTTAGTTGTGAAGCCAGATTATTAGAACATTCCCAGATAAGGCTGAAGTAATTTATTTTAATTGCTGGTGTTGCCTTAGCCCATGGTAACCCCACATGTAGCACTGAAATATCCTTGCTTCTGTTGCCGTAAAAGTCTGTAAGAAAGACTCCGAGCCAAGTTTTTGTAGGAGATGAGTGTCTTGGTTTGAGCTGGCAAAATGCCAAATGTCCAAGACAGAATGAAAAGGGAAGAAGAGGGAGAGGGGAAAAAACTTTTAAACTAGTTTATGTTGAAACTAACTACATGTATTTATACAGAAAAGAGAAAATTGAAAGAAAACTACAATATAACACACACTTATACAAGTTATATATAACTTCCCACTCCCCAGTAAGCACAGATTTTACCATTCTAACTACAAATCATTTTAAAGAAGTCAATTCCCCAAAGACAAACTTAAGCAAAGAGAAGAACTAAGAACAAACATTTTACTTCCCTAAGATAACATGATGGTGAGCCAGTGCTGTAGGCTTGGGCCTCCCCATCCCTCCTGGGACAGCACAGTGTGTCCTGCTGGAGCAACAGCTACGAAGCAACTCCTCAAGCCACACCCACACACTGGCTCTTACTCCTATTGAGATGATGTAATTTGGTATGGAATACAATATTACTGGCTAGAAGAAGTCAGATGTTAGCTAGCTCAGCCCAGCTCAAGTCAGCTGACAATTTTAGGCCCAAATCTGAACTCCAAGGCCCAAATTTAGGCCCATCAGCCAAACCTATAACAATAAGATAAGGGGTAGTTACTTTAATGAGCAGCCCCGCTCATCCAGGAATACATCACCGTGCGCTAATGCAAGCTTTGATTTCTATAGCTTTTTATAATATAATCTATCCAATCACTACGGTCCACATGTCCAGTTCCACCTCTGTCCCCTGCCAGTTCCCACCCCCTGTTGAATTGGGTCTGGGGTCGCCGGGACCCTCTGTCTTCATCCACCTCCTCTTCTTCAGCACATAAAGGTCTTTTGGACGTTCTCCTGGGCTTCGGTTCACTCCGTTCTGTGTTTATGTTCCCTCTGATATCCTCCAATCTGGTACCTTGAGAATGAGACTAAATAGCTGGCAGATCTTAGTGGCCTGTTCTGGAGCAGGGGTAGAGATAGAAGGACCTTATACTGTAAGATTCTAAATATTAACCCACTAAAATCTACAGTGCTACATCTACTGTGTTTCTAAAATCTACAAAATGTGAAAAATCAGGAATCAAAAACCTCTTTGGCATCACTTTCCAGAGCACAAGAACTCGAATTAGTCAGATGTGCTTTGCTTTGTACTTGCAGGTGTCTTTGTCATGGTGTCCCTGAGAGGGGTCTGTCAGTTCATTTATGTCAGCACAGTCAGTGTTGCATTAGATACACTCTTTGACTAAGTCTGAGGTCTATGGGGTTTGTTGACATCAAAATTTTTTTTGTTGTTTTGAGTAATTTCATTTAAAAAGCCCCCAAAACAGCAACAACAAAAGAGCTAAACCTCAAACTACACTTCATTAAAATTTCAACCTTTGCTTTTAGTAGATGTAATTTAGGAACTTTACTGCTGGGAGTTCATACTGGGGGAGCCACAGGTCATGCTCTGTGAGCTGTTGAAGTGTTTAAAGCAGGAAACTTCACACAGCTTACACTTTCAACCACAAGGTTGAAGAACTTTCCTGTTTGTGAAATAGAGTTGAAATACAAAAAAACAGTTCTAGAGTAATTAGCAATTTGTTTTTCTGCGATTTCTGTAGTTACTTTATGTGATGACTGCTTTTGAAAGTAGGGTTAAAGTGGTATCCAAGTAAAATCTGATTGTTTCTTGGCCAACCCTTACACTCCTGGTTTTTTTCCAGTCTCTGTAAGGATGTACAGTTAATTGTTGCAAGGGCTGTCTCTAATAAGCTGCATTCAGTGTTGGTTTGCAGTTACTCTGTCAGCAGGAGTTTGAATAATGCTTTGTATGTTAAATGTGCATCACACAGCAGGATTCTGAACTTTGTACACAACATACAGGCACAGACTACACACTTCTGCTCTGTAGTGTCCCTCCCTTGAGAATCCAGCTCTACTGTCTGAAGGTGGTTTCCGTTGCTGAGGCCATTTGTGGTCAGTCTAATTCTTGCATAAGGCCAGTTCACCCAGTTTGTAAATCCTGACTGAGTTTTCAGTTCTGTTTTTGGTTTTGGGGTTTTGGAGGGGTGGTTTTGTTTGATTGGTTAGGTTTTTGTTTGTTTGTTTGGGTTTTTTTGAGAAGAGAGATTTGAAGTAGGGTTTGTGTTTTTAGAACAAGACATGCTGGTCAAGAGCTGATCCAAAAGTACCATCACTACTGCCAGCAAGATAATCTTTGAAGATGGATTTTGTTTTTTATTTTCTTATTTTTAGCAAGCAGCCCAATTGGTCTTTGTAGGAGTATAGAAAAGTAGCAGATATTTTTATTTCTCAGAGGTAGAAGATGCTCCGTATAGTTTCTTGTTTGTTTTGTTTTTCTTTCTTTGGTTCTTCAGGAGTTACAGCATTTTGGTGGACAGAGCATAAATGATCCTCGTCTTTTACAACTCATAATACCTAATATATTATTCATAATTTGATAGCTCTTTTACCTTCCACTGATTCTCAGCTTTATTCCCTTGGAACCTGCACACGAATCGTATGTTTTTCCATGTGCCAGGCCACATTCCAGAAACCAGAGAAGAAAGAGAAGAGAGAGGGGAAAAAAGAAAGCTGTGATTTCAAAGTCCAGCCAACTACCCATTGTTAAACTTTCAAAGGGAAATTTTTTGTGGTTATTATTTATTTATTACTATCTTTGTTAAACTTTAAAAAATCCTTCTTTTATTTGTATTTACAGGGAGGAGTGAGTTATCAAGGATCTTGGCAACTTGTGAATTGGCTTTATTGTAGGAATGGAGGATGCTCAGTGGGTTATGACAACCCTGGTTCCTTACTGCTTGTGGCTTATCCTTTTTGTTTCCAAGTCCGAATTTTGTTTTCCATTGAAAAGATGTTGTTCACTTTATGAACCCAAAATAAAATTAGTTTAGATAAGAAAAATCAGAGGCGGTAGAAACAGTTTCACCATCCATTTGGAGCAGCTAGAGTATAATTTGGGGTTTGATGTAGACCAGATCTGCATGTATGGGAGTGAATAGGTAAAAATTTAATCATATTTGTGCCTAAATATTTATGTATTCTGAAAAATAATTCAGTCTTCTTTTAAAATAAATATGTTAAAATTTGCTACGTTTATCCTTAAGGTAAGACGTTTTAAAATGTAAGTTTTATCATCTTTTGTGGTTAATTTCATACTATTTTGGACATAGTACATTAGACAGTGTTTTCTTGTTACATTAGCACTTGTGAAGATGATCAAAGCACGTGGGCAGTCTGTCTTGAACAGAATTTATTTGTTAATGTTTTATGGATTTTTTTTTCATGTAAAGTTAAAAGAAAATGAGCAAATTTTAAATGTATGCAGTGTTACAATGTAGTGTGAGTAACCTCAATGTGTTTGTGTTTATTTCCACCAAGGATTTTGTGACAACAGTTACTCGTTTACTTGAAAGTCCTTCGACTTTTATTCGAGCAAAAGCTTTCCTGGTCCTGCTTCAGGTTTTCATTAATAACAGGGAGATGTTGCTTCTCAGTTGTCAAGCAAGGTAAGGTGATAAAGACAGATAATTCAAGATTTAATATTTAAAGTTGTACCTGAAATACTTTTTAATGTGTGGTATTTTTGAGCCAGTGTTTTAGGAGGGAACTGTTCTCTGTGTAATATGAATCATTTCATTCATGAGAATATGAAGAAAAGCAGGTTCTCTTTTGTCTGGGGTCATCAGGTGACAATAACAGGAGGAAACCACTGTCTTACAGGGACAGTCTGTCTTTTTAAGTAACTTGTGGTCCCAATGAGCACTTGCAAGGAGCAGATTTTGCTTTGGGTAGGGCAAAACAAATACTGCAATAGCAAGTTGTTATGGTGGGAAAAGCGAAACAAAAGATTCTGTCATGTACCTTCCTCATCCTGGGGTCTGGTGTAATCCACAGTCTCTTCAGTATAGGCACGTTCAAGGTAAACCACTAGTTCTTGGCTATGTGTGTTGTGGGGGTGGTGATTTATATAATGACCAGTGAATTCCTGTGACTTGTACATGAAGTATTTAATTTTTCTGTGTTTTAAAATGCTTTGCCAGAAATTACTCACAGTGGACTTGTTATTTGAAATCCTGTGTCTTCTGATGGCACAAAAAAAATTTCCCGTATCAGAGAGGAGCAAATTAGGCTGTGTTAGAATGTGAATTGTCACCATGTATCGAGGTGATTGGAGAAATAAGGTGAAAGAAATTTTAGCTGGGTTTTATATCTTCTACTGTTCAGTATGAAGAAGAGCAAAGTGAAGTATGAACGTAATTTTTACCATATTGAAATAAAGCAGGTTTGGAACCGAAAGTAAAAAAGAATGAGGCTTGTGGGTTGCTGTAAATCTGAATACATTTACAGCAAATATAACTTTGTAACTTATATTGATGTTTGAGAAGAATTGGGATGTTCGCATTGGAGTTAGAGGGCTGGATTGGAAGGAGCAGGTGACTTACAACCTGAAGCCATGGGTGAGAGGACACGTTTTGGATACCATCATTGTATGTTCCTCCACTCACACACAAACCTGGACATATCCCAAGATTTTTAGAATCACAGAATACTGAATCCAAGTTCCCTTTTTCTGTGTATCTTCTAGAAATATTTTAGCAGATTGTGTTCTGCTTAGTGTAAAATGCCTCTAAGTAATTTTTGAATGGTTACATTTTTAATAACTCTTGCTATTCATATGCTTGATATACATTTAGTGCTCTGTTGTGCATTTGCAGAAATGTCTGACAGAAATCCTGCATGGACAGTTACTGTTTATCTGTACCTCAGATATTATTTGAAGGAGAAGGAATACAATAGCTTTTATCAACCATTTGCTTTATTTATAATGCTTTCCAATGGGCACCCTTTCTGAAGAGAAAGTTTTGTGAATTTGGGATATGATTCTGTGTTATGAGTTTTGGCTTTATTCTGTTGTTTTATTGTGATGCTCCAGACAGAGCTGATTAGAGACCAATACATAATGTAACACATTAGGTAAAACAATAGGCATGTCTTGTAGCAGTTTTATTGAATTCATAAACTGTTGTTCTTCATTGTTAAGTTATCTTCATAATTGTACTTTAGTGACCAGTGTATCTCTTGATGGAATATATCATCTAGCCTAAAACCTTTCTCTTACATCCGGAAAGTAAGATTGTTACAGAGAGATAAATGACCCATTACATGTGGAGTCACCAACTTCCATAATATCATGAACTCTGGAATAATCTTACCATGCCCAGTAGGGATACTGGGTACTCATTGACTTACACTGTTAAATTACTATTGGACTATTATGGCTAAATGTCTCCAGTTCAGTGACTGAGGAGTTACTTCAAAATTAAGACTTATAAATTCAAAATTGCTAGTACAGTAAGCAGTAATCAGTTTGATGTACTCAAGTTCTCTTTATGAGGGTGTTTGATTTGGGTAATATAAAGAGTGTGCAGTAAAATGTGCATAACTTCAGTTTAATGGTGTGTCTTCAGCAGTTGCAGCTAATGTCTGTAACAGGATTTATATTGCCTTAGATTATAAAATCTGTTTATGATAATGATAATCAATAAAAGGCAATTTTTCAGTGTGCATCACTTGAAGGAAGATGCAGGTGACAAAACAGGAATAACAAAACAGAAATAACTATTTCATGGCATCACTGCATGTAACTACAGCTTCAAGTTAAATGTTGTTCCATTTAGCATTTGAAAGGGCTTTTTTTTAGTAAATGTGTTGGGTTTAACTGGGATAGTGTTAATTTTCGTCATAGTAACTACTAGGGTGCTGTGTTTTGGATTTGTGCTGGAAACAGCCCCCTGGGTCTCCTGGGTGTGGGCACTGCCCTGGGGCCAACACCCCGAGCCCTGGAGAGCATCTGGAGAGCTGTCCTTCTAGAGGGACACGGAGCTGGGGCAGGGCTGGAACACAGGTCTGATGAGGAAGAGGTGAAGGAAGTGGGGTTGTTTAGCCTGGAGAAAAGGAGGCTCAGTGGAGACCTTATTGCTCTCTGCAACTACCTGAAAGGAGGTTGTAGCAAGGTGTGGGGTTCTCTTTTTTATAAGTAACAAGCCATAGCACAAGAAGAAATGGTCTTAAGTTGTACTAGGAGAGATTTAAATTTGATATTAGGAAAATATTCGTCACTGACAATTCAGACAATAAAATCCTGTTCCCAACTGGTAAGCTTTGTGGTGTGTCCTTGCAAGTGGTTTTGGAGCTCAAGAAGCTGTGGCCATGTGAGGAAAACAGCAGTCTCATCATTATTTCACTCAGTGGGAGGGAAGGGCAAGGAAAAGAGAGGGGAAGGTGAAAGGAAGAGAAAGGGAAGGAGGAGGAGGGGAAGAGGAAGTATAAAGGAAGGGTAAGGGCAAGCTTATAGAGTGATAGAATCGACTGGGATGGAAAAGACCTCCGAGATCATCAAGTCCAACCCTTGGTCCAACTCCAGTCCCTTTACCAGATCATGGCACTCAGTGCCACGGCCAATTTCATTTTAAAAACCTCCAGGGATGGGGAATCCACCACCTCTCTGAGCAGCCCATTCCAATGCCTGATTACTCTCTCTGTAAAGAATTTTTTTCTGATCTCCAACTTCAATTTCCCCTGGCAGAGCTTAAGCTTATTTTAGCTTCTTTTATCAGACTTTTGTTTCATAGACAGTGGTTTATTCATCATCATATTTAACTTATTTATACTAATACCTACATATTTTTAATGTATTGTTGAGTACAAAACAAACATGCATTAACTTAGTTGAATAAACATATTTCTATAGGCCTAGTTTTGCCCATTAGAGAGAACACTGAGATTCTTCAGGGAATAAAAGTAACTGATGAATTGTTCTGCATATGACTGAGGAATTTGTTGAAGGAAAACAGAGACACTAATGCTTTCCAGCCTGTGCAATTTTTATCTTCACAATTTTCTCAAGACAATAATGTTTAGTTAAACAGGACTATCAGGGGAAAAAATAGTTGTGCGTATTTATAGAAAATATTTCTGTGAAAGACAATTTTGAGATGGGAAGGACAACGCAAAGGAGAGAACTCATGAGTTTATGTAAACTTTTAATCTTTCCTCTCAAAATAAATGAACCTACTTTTTATGCTTCTCAAGTGTGATTAAACAATAGAACATGCTTTTGTAAGAAAAGAACCTCCTCGTCCTCCCAAGCAATAAAATCACTCATGTTGAAATCTATTTTGCCCATTTCAAATGAAACTTAAATCTAAATGTATTTTTGTATAGAGAATCAAAAAATTACTAAATCATAGAGATTTTTTCTTGAAGAAAAAAATCCCTGCAAACTCTGATATTTTGTCCTTTTTTTTCAAAGTTAAACATTTTTTTGAGTAAAAATTACTTGGTTGTCTAGTAAGGCTTGAAGGATTTTACCATTTTAATTTCAAACATTTCAATTTTTATAATAAAAAATGTAAAGATTTTTAAAGGAAAATTCTGTTTGAAGTGCAGTGTCAGATTTTTGGGTAGTTCTTTTCTAACAGACGGATCAAAATTCCTTGTAATTTAATGCAATTTTCTGAGATTACAAGAAAAATAAAAGATGTCTTCATGGTCTCTGAGAAGTGCAGTTGAATTATGTTCCTGAATGGGTCTTTTGACTTCTCTCTGTAGAACAGATTGGGAAGGATAAGGTTGTAGTATTCATAACAGTCCTGTATTGGTTAGGGACATAATTCTGCAAAATGCATTCTTAAGTAGCTTTTATTTCATTGAATAAATCGGCTTTTAGATGGAAAGACATATTTTCTAGTATAAAATTTTGTGTTTGTGAGTCTTGCAGTACTGTCATGTACACTTGAGGCAGTGTAAATAACTTATTTTCATAGCTGTAATAGAGAGTGTTGATGATAAGAAGGGTATTGAAAAAGATAGTGCTGAAGTACATTCTTAAAATCCAGATCATGGATTTCACTCACCAATGATTGATAGTTCTTTGCACAGGACCTGGAGGGAGCTTGAATGTGAAACAAAGATGTCAATATTATGCCCCTGCAGGGAAGTCTGGCCCTTCTGTCTATTCAAATAAGCATTTTAAAATCTTGCCTGGAGCATTCTGTTACAGGTGTATTATTAAAGCCATCTCTTGTAAGTTAGCCAGTGTCTAAGGAATCAGTCACCGTTTCACCGTGAGAAGTGTCTCTGCAGAACGGCACAGCCAGCACTTGCCAGCTGGAATTGGAGCACTGAGCTTGTCTTTAGACATCCTCAACACCACATTTCTGGGGAAAGGATGTTACAGCTGGGTGGGGGTTGGTCTCTTCTCCCAGGCACTCAGCAATAGGACAAGGGGGCACGGGCTCAAGCTCTGCCAGGGGAAATTTAAGTTGGAGATCAGAAAAAAATTCTTTCCAGAGAGAGTGCTCAGGCATTGGAATGGGCTGCCCAGAAAGGGGGTGCATTCACCATCCCTGGAGGTTTTTAAAGTGAGATTGGCCATGGCACTGAGTGCCATGATCTGGTAAAGGGAGTGGAGTTGGACCAAGAGTTGGACTTGATGATCTTGGAGGTCTTTTCCAACGCAGCTGATTCTATGATTATAAGACTAGTTTGGACTTTTATCTCTTTCAATATGGCCATTCCAACTAGTGCTAACATTATAATAGGCTGGTATGATTTATGTAGGATGATGTAGTGGTTTTAGCTAGGCTTCAAATTAGCAGGCTTAGAGAACTCAAGGCCAACTCAATCCAAGACAGATGATTTTTCTGGAGTGAAAAATTGATCTCTTGTTACATTGAGTTAAATTATTCTTACTGTTGAAAATAAATGCTTTTAGTCTTTTGCTCATACTGCACATACTGGTCATGTATTTCAAAAGTATGTTGTAAAATGAGTCTCTCTCTGACTAAGTTTGCAGAGAGATTCACTGCCTATATTAGAATCACATGTTCATTTAGATTAGTAGAGTTGCACTTACTCAAAGTATCTTAAGGATTTCTTCCCTTGTGTTCCTTTACTGATTAATTTGCTATATTTTAGAAGTTGATTTATATTAAAAGAGAAGTCTAATTTTTTTTAAATTATAGAGCCAAAACTAATGCATCATCCTGATTGTAACCACAGGTACTAGAAATGTCCACATCTGTAATATTTTTGAGATGCAGAGTTATTTTTTTATTATGACAGGTAATGTTTTGCACTTGTTTAAATGCAGGCTTGTGATGTATATTGAAAGGGACAGCAGAAAGACCACACCAGGAAAAGAGCAGCAAGGTGGCAGTGAATATCTGTCAAAATGCCTGGATCTTCTCGTCTATCACATTGTGCAGGAGCTGCCAGGAATTCTCGGTAAATTCAGTTGGTTAACTGAACAAATCTTACCTTTACTTATTCCCTCAAGAAACAAATATCTTCTTACATACACAGGTGGAAAGACTGAATTTTCTGACTACATCAAGTTTGCATTCTATCAGCTTCCTGAAGTGTTTTAGTTATGTCATGATCACACGTTTCGTACCAGAATGCATGATTTCCTATATTAATGTTTTGTACTTGTGGAATGGTAAGCCCCTCAGTTCAGTCAGGAATGAGGCTGAAATGTGTAAGAAGTTTTATGAATGTTCTAAAGATATTCTAAACATTGTAAAACCTAAGAGCAAATTTGCCCCACAAAACAGAGAGCTGGGAGAGATGCAACAGGGTGTATCTCTGAGTACATGTTAATCACTTAACCTGAAACTTATATATTGAGTGTTTGCTCCAGGCAGTTTTTCTGGAAATTTTTGACCTTGATACTTCAGTTGGTTTAGATGGCTGAAGCTGATTTACTGAGGCACAAGAGGATTTTTTCATAAAATTATTTTCTGATGAGATGATGCCTGATGTATTTCTCATCTTCTGTACATTATTTCTAGGGTATTGAAAATGAAATGGTAGCACTGCAAAGGTTAGTGAACCTAAATGTCATGCTGCTATTTTAAAAGAAACTTTGCTTCCTACGCTAATAGGAATTTTTGCCTTGCTGCAAACATCTCATCCCTTTTTTTTTCTAACTAAATATCAGGTTTGCACATTGGCTATATTTAAGGATGGAAGTCTCAAACTACAAATGTTTGAGGCAGAAATGCACCTCCTACTGTTCATCTGTGCTATATGCAACTAATGTAGTAGGCCTTGATATGTCCTTGGAATCTGAAAGTTCAATACATCAAAAATATATAGTTACAATCATAATACATATCAGTTGCTTAGATGTGTATTTGCTACTGATTTACAATTTCAATGGATTGTTGACAACTGATACCAAGCATATTTTTTACACTTTGTTTTCTTTCCCACGGTGGATCTACATGTTGATTTTTTCTTTAATCTTAAGTTATCTATCCATATTTATCCACACTGGTCAGTAGGGGTTTTATTGCTATGAATATGAGGTGGTATGGGCTCCTAAGAAAAATAATCAGATTTCAAAACTGGAACAGCTTAAAGCAGTTTAACTGTTGATTTAAAATTAATCCTGACTGAGTTTTTTAATATGCATTTATGTAAGCTCCTTACTGATCCCATCTTCTTCCACCAGATGTTGCTATAAACCAAATAGATTAAATTGTAGAAGTTGGCCTTAAAGATACGTTTAAACAAATGAAATAAATCATTAATCTTGTGGATAATTGTAAAAGTTTCAGTTGTTGTAAATAAGAAATTAATTTTATTTCTGCATTTATAATATTTAACCTATTTCTAGGAAATAGGTATAAATTGCTTAGACCATGCTGAAAATAGAAGTAACCATGTCTGTCTATCAATTGCAGAATTTGCTAATGTGATGATTGTATAGTCCTTATAATATAGAGAGTAGGTTGCTCAGTAAATTGTTCCTAACCACAGAGAGTTCTTATTGAATTACAATATTGTGTGTAATTCAAAACAAAGATGTAGTGATGAAAAAACGGTGTTTTGGTTTATATAGTGGGAGAGTTTTAAGCAACGTTTTCTTTTCCTTCAGCAGTGAATGAGTCAAATCTTTAAGGCCAGGTATTTTTACAACCTACTTTGGTTCCAGGCTCTGTCATTTCTGCTTAGATTGAAAACTGAACTCCATGGGAGCAGAAGAAAAGCATTGGTATTATTCAACATGATTAAACTTTGACTTACTCTGAAAGCAAGGGCCTTTTCTGGCCTGAAAAATCATATAAAATACTGAATCCCATCCTTTATTTTTTTAATGTCTATGTGATTTCCCTTTTACAGTTTTGCACAGCTCTCTATTTAGGGAAAAAAGATACAGTAAGTGTTCTTTCAAGACAGTGTTTGGCTTTTAATATTTTCAGGTTATAGAATTTTCCTTCTTTCCATATGAGCTGTGACTTTTCTTACTCTGCTTCTGTTCTTTATCCCATACAGAAAAGGTCTTGCTTTTCTTAGACAATAGGTAAGGTAATAATGTTACACGAATTTAGCATAATGTTCCTTGTTTTTTGTATGTCTCTTCTGAAGTCTGAAGCGTATTTTTCACTACTGCAATTACAGTGTTAGTCTCTTATTGTATCTGAGGTTTGTCATGAAGGCAGCTATGTTCTCTCATTGAACTGCTGCTATCTCTTTTATGAGAATTCCTGTAGCTTTAGGTCACTTGTGTCAATTAAATTTGTGTATGGGAATGTGTGTGCATGGCTTGTGGGGGGATCTTTTTTAGAGGGTGGAAAGGATGTTTTTTTTTTCTTTTTTCCAGTTGAACTGTTCTGCAGGGAAAACACACTTCAGCATTATGTCACCCACTAATCATGGTTTGGGGCAGTCCATGGTGTAAAGGAGAGCACTCTGGACTCTGAATCCCAAGGTTCTGAGTTCGAGTCTCAGTGGGGACCGTCCCTGGCAGTTCAAGCCCTCCCTGCCATCCCATCCCGGCAGATCTCAGATGCTCAGCAGGGTCAGCCCCGGTCAGTACCGGGTGCTGTGACAGTCCTGAGGACTTCACTGTCCAAGCTCGCTCGGCCGTGGCAAATGAACCTTAGGCCTTAAACGGTGGGGCCAGTTCTGTGCACGCTGAGCCTCACCTAAAACATCCACTGCACAGGCTGGAAGGGCACAACCACGTGGGGAGAGCCCTGCCCAAATCTGCATTCCCGAAGTTTGGCCATACAATCATGGTTCATTCTTTCTTGGTTAGCTGGAAGTCATGAGAATTTTGCTTTTTAGTTCACTGGAAATAAAATTGTACCCACAGAATTTCAATATTATCGTTCTATGCATAGCTAGTCACCAAAGGGCATTATAAGCCCACTCTTCCAAGAGGGGTAATTTCACCTTTATGTCAACACCTGCCTTATATTTCTGATCTCACCATTTTGCCAGAGGTCTCCTTTGTGTACCTGTCCCTGTAGCCAGAGTGGGAGGTTGCCCTGGTTGGACACTGAGCTGGGGAAGGGAAGTGCTGCACAGCCTGATTTACCATACAGCCGCATGAGCACTGCCTTTAGCAGGAAGGAGAAGACAGGAGCGAACAAGGCTACTGGCACAGAGGTGTTTTATGTGTCATTTGCTGTTGGTTAGTGAAGCACTTGAGTTGGCTGATCCTGCGCTGTTGTTGTCTGCAGGTGACATCCTCACTGCCCTCACCAATGTCTCTGGGCGCAAACACCCCTCAACGGTTCAGGCCAAGCAGCTGAAGATGTGCCTTCCTATGATGCCTGTAGTGCTGCATCTCGTGACATCCCAGGTAGCTTTTTGTTAAACAAATGTCAAACTCTTGCATTTTCCCCAAATCTAATTTTGCTGATGGGGATCAGAATGAATAAAATAGAACTTTCATTAATGTGTAGGGGTATGTCGATGAGTATTCCAGCCATGAGACAGCATTAAAGATGTCTGACTTCTGTGAACTGTAAAACATCTCTAGTTATAGAAGAAAATCCATATATTGTCCTGTTTTTCTTTAACATGTGAAATAATTGGTTTGCGTTTCTGGTCATAAGACATGCATGTAACCTTTTTTTTTTCCACTTTGGGTAAATTCAAATAGGTATTTCGTCCCCAGATAGTCACAAAGGAGTTTCTTTTCAGCTATGGCACCTTACTTGTGAGTATAACCATCTAAGTTAAATACTTTTTTTCAAAAAAGCCCATTGCATATAACTTTGGAAATTAATGTAATAAAATTAGATTACATTTCTAATTTGGAAAGAGAAGTTTGTTCTGAATACATGTTTTAGGCTTTGATTATATTCAAAACTTTATTTATAATCAGAAAATATTTTCTGTGGCAATCTACTGGGTCAAAGGGAAACTGCATATATTTGATAAACTGAGAGTTTCCTGTGTGCTTTACTTTACAGTAGAAAATTACACAGAATATTCTGTCTAGAATTTCATGCTGTTATTTTATAAGTAGCAATGAAAGAGAAATTATAATCTTGTCTATATTTAAGGTTTCGTTTCCTTTTGTCACCTTCTTCTTGCCAATACTGTTACACTGTATTTAGTTGATGAACACTATGGAGCAAAGGTATTTTTCTCATATTGACAGCTATAACCTATTTATGACATTAGCCAAAAAAAATGAACTTTTTAACTGTGCCGTAGGATGGTATAGCAGAAATGAAGTAGTGCAGTTCTAATGCAGTTTCTTCATATGAAAACAATTGTTTATGCTGAATAAGAAAAAAGAATATTCCAATATTGCGTTAGGCAAATACTTTTAAGTGCATGGGTTCATAAATGACAACTAGGTATTTACCTCCACAGTAGCATGAAGAAATCTTTCCTACAAACAGATTCAAGTTAAATGTTCAGATTCCCTTCTCTTTGTCCTTTGGCTTTTGATTCCAAGAAAACGTGGGTTTAATTTAGCTCTACTAAAATATTGGTATAAAAATTAACATTACAATGGTGAAAAAAAAAGAAACTGTAGATGTTGAATTGCAAAGACCTTTATCCCTTTGAAACATTTGTGACTAAGCAGTAGATTTATTAATAGTTTTCAATCAACCTTCTAAAAGGTGAAATTCTTCTGTCAACAATTTAGGTGCAGCAGGCCAGGTATAATGTAAGTTTTCTTTTGATGTTACTCCAGCTTGTTTGAACACCTGACTGAGGAAGTCAGGCTAGTTGTAGTAGCACTGCTTTCCTCTCAAGTCGAGGAGGAGCAGATGACTCAGTATTTCCTGCATCTTGTCCCGTCTCCATCAACAAAAAGCAATTCAGGGACTTATATACACTCCATAAATTTACGCCTGACAAAGAGAGGGAAAGTGGTATATCTGAAAAATTAATATCGCATTTTAATCCGTTTTCTGTAACTGCATTATGATATGACTAATTAATTGCATCTGAAAGAGTAACTACCCATTCTAGCAGGCAACAAACTACTCTGGAATTTCGTGTTTAGTGACATTCCCACTGCCATCTATAAAAGGACATTCGATGATCAGCTTGTGCTTTTTCAAAGGACTGTGCTATAATTGAGGCCTCTAAGACTTTAGCAAGTCAGTCTTTCAGTTTTTTTTGTTCTTTTTTTTTCCCCCTGATTTATTCAAATATCTTATTCTTAACAATAAGAAATTATGAGGAGTGGAAAGATGTGTGTTTGGTATCTGGAAGGAAAAGTTATTTTCCTGTAATGATTGTTCATTGAGAATTTTTTTTCTTTGCTGCTTTGAAGTTTCTTCTGTCATCACTGTAATTTTCAGTAGCATTGAGCAGAGAAATTGAGAGGGAGTCGGGAAAGTGCTTTCATGTTTTGTGCTGTGGATATAAATACGTGAGGGCACTGTGCCCTGAAGGCACAGGGTACAGGCTCACCTGCCCTGAAACACACACTCACCATCCCTCTCCAGTGCTTAAGAAACCCCAGACAGCTGCATTTTTAAAAAAATAAGTACATCCCCTTGTATTTCTAATATAAAATTAAGGAAATAAGCATTAGTAACCAGAAAAATTGTTGCAGCAGCTATTGATTTTTCCGGATTGGTCTTGAGATTATGTTTGTGTGAAAGTGTCTTAATATGAACAAAGTAATTTGTTTTCTTCCAAAACTACCTAATCAGATAATACCTAGGAATTTTCTTCAAATGATGGACAAGATAACTTTTTTCTTATGGAAGCAATTGTTTTTTGTGACTGCCTCTAAGATTCATTTAAATAATGAAATATGTAATTAGTTTCTGACTCTTTTTTGAATTAGAGAAAAATCCTTCAGATGTTTTCTACATACTGGGAAAATAAGATAGCCCATGTAGATACTTCTGCCAATTTAATATGTAATAATAAAATTTTAAGTGATAGTGAAATATAAAACAAGCACCATTTTCTTCAATACTGCAGTAGTAAAAAAGAGCATGCTACAAATTTTGCTGAGGATATTCCTTCTTTAGCAAGTCTTAGTAACATGTCTTTTGCATTCCCATGAGAAAAACAGCAATGCAGAGAAATGAAGGCAAAACAAGAGTGCGTCTAATTATGCAGTATTTACTCAACCAGATAAATAATACTGTATTGCCTCTGTTCCTTAAAATGGTGACTAATTTAGGTGATTTTTAATAGAAGGTTGTATGCATTTTTGCATGTTCTCCCTAGTGTAACTGTATCCATGGTGTGTGTAGTATGCATGGAGATCAAAAAGATGGTACAAATAACAGAAAATTGCATTTTCTGAAGGGTTTTTGGTCATTTTACTGAGTTATTTTCACATAGCCATGTTCAAGGTAGTTCAAAGTCTTCTAAGAAGTTACAGTTTTCTGTTAAAAATAGAGACATTTAATTCCTGTCTGTTTAGCTGGAAATACTGTAATTCTTGATATCAATCAGGGTAATCGTCCTTCCTGTACTTCACATTTGTGTCCATCAGCACTGCAGCCTTGCAAAATTTTAACAGCTAGATCATTAGTACTCTCAGTATTAATTGATTATTATGAAAGTATTTCCTAATATAGGTGCATTAGCATTTTGTATTTACACAGTCCCTTAAAGAATTTCCTGTTGAATTATTCCTTGATTATGTGCTTAGTTTTTCTTCCTTAGGTGTTTTAACGTAAATGCTGCTTCTTTTGTAGGAGTTCATCACATCGATGGATTCAGGAGAAACAAACTTGGACAGAGCAATAGGTGAGGTAACCCACAATATTGCAATGCTTTATTATGCAGGTGTTCTAGCAGTTGCATTTTATAAAGAAGCATGATGATTTTTACCAATAGGACAAGCTGCATCAGAAGAATTGATCAAGACTACTTTATTGACCTTCGAAGCAGTAACGGAGCATCCCAGCTTGTTGACAATCCATCGCTCAACTGTAAGTCTGACAACCATTTAAATATTGCAGGCTAATAAACCTTATTCCATTTATAAATAGAGTATTTTGAAGATTTAGAAACTGTCTGAAATATGGCTTAAAATGTCTTGTGGTTCTATTTGGCAGGTAAAATTCTTTTGTTTATAGAGAGATTTTCAAAGAAGCAGCAAGGCATTCAGACTCAGTTTACTGTATTTAGTTGAGAAATCAGAGGGAGAATTAGAAGGACTTAAAGTTTAGAAATAGTGGTTCTTGATTCTGTAATTCTTCAGCTTCAAAGCAACTATGTTGCTGTATATTAATGAAAATATCACCACTTTATTTATCATTATGCTTTTAACATAGCTTGGGAAGACCACCTGTGAGGACTGATCCCATTCAATCATATTCTTCCTGATGGGATCATCAACAGCACTTCTGGTGCTGGGGTTGTTTTTTTATTGTTGTTTGTTTGCTTGCTTTTTCAAGTATAACAGACTTTTTACTCAAACCTTGCATTACAATTACCAAACCCACATTCTATAAGCTTCTAAGGTTTGTTTTCTTTGAAGTTTTTGGTTAAAAGATTTTCCTATCAGCTAAGCTAGCTGAAGACAGAACAATTACATCACAAAACAGTATTCAGAAAATCAGGAGGTTTGAGTGTTGGAATCAGTGTGTGACAAATCATTGTAACCTGTACCAAACGCAGTTTTGTGCCTGAATTCCCAGCAAAAGTATAACCCACCATACTTAGTGGGATGATCATTTGCTTCAAATTGAAATTTATGTGTTTGCATTGGAATTTGGTAAAGGACACACTCTCTATAGCACTTAGAGCACTTATATCAAGAAAGACATTAGCAAAGAAATAAGAATGAAGGATCCTAGGGGTTGTGCTACATAAGAATGGGTGATGTTAGAAATCACATGGGTTTAGAAGTTGAATTCTATTCGATATGTTTCAGTTGAGTATTTACATTATAAAGTCTTAACAAGTGAAAATAGTAAAATTAATCCAAAATATAAATTGGAATTTAGGTAAGTTTAGTGTTTTTTTTTCATTAGTGCTTACAAAAGGGTGTATTCAAGAAAATGGTCCTTATGCAAAAAAGCTAACCAATTAATAGTCAGAGGAGAAATAGTGTAGTACTGAACAATTTATTTTAAACTAATATGGCAAATAATACCCTAGAAAAGAATGTTAAGTGTAAGTGAAGTATGAATGCCTACTGATATCTCCCTACATGCCTGTCAGGCTGCCTCTCACTGTGTTATACCTATATCATTCTAGAATCACCTCAATTTTAAAAAGTAATTGCTTCATTTTTGTGGGTTATCAGTGTGTCTTATACTGACAGAAATACGTACCATTTTTTGTGGGGATCTATCAACAGTTGCTGAAATTACAATACTGTGTGTCAGCACATTACACAAAATTCCCTTCCCTGTTTAAATTTTAATGGTCTGGGGAGTTTTCCCGGGAAAATAACACCAAGGAGATAGTTCCTCTTTACAACTCTTCTTCCCCTGTGCCCATCTCCACCCAAAGCAGAACGTTTTACTGAAGCCAGAGTCACTGTCCTGGTCTCTGTTAAGTAACCTGTGCCTGGCAGTAGGTGAATTTTGGAGGATCAAGATTTCTGGACAACAGTTGACTTCATCTCACGTGTTGAAAATTTTAGATGTTTATTTAAAATCCATCTGAGTGTACCAGTTATGTAGCTAGAGATAAAGCTTCCTCTCTGACCAGTGCTTGTCCAGTACTTCTAACACATTCCACTTTTGTAGTTTACCTGATTTAGAATAGGTGTAAAATTATATCCTTGTCAATGAACAGCTTTTCTTTTTTTTTTTTTTTGAGGAAATCTACTACTTCACTCACTGATTTTCATAAATAACATCTCTTCTGAATTTAAAAGAGCCCTCCTAACACTCAGCAAATAGTCATTCAGACATAAAATAAAGTGGAGAAATTGCCTTGCATTTTGTGTGTTAAATTCAAGAAATAGTCCATTGTAATTAATAATCTCTAACCACATCTGCCACTAGTGGTGCAAACAGTAATTAGTTTAATACTATTTACGAAGTCTAGTGGGCTAATTATACTTGAATGTACAGCACACATTACTTTAGAGGAAAGTGGTACTTCATCTTCTATGATGCATACAGACTATTTTTGGAATTGCTGTTTCTCAAGGGATATCTTCTAATTGCTACCGTGTGAGCGTGACTGGAATCCATGAATATAAATGCCAGGACCCAGCAGAACTTTGTGCTTTTTTAAAATGTTGAAGGAAGACACGTTCGAGCTTCCAGATCAATATTTAAGGGTAACAGTGGTTAATAGGAAATTTTTCTCCTGGAGAGAAATTTGAATCCTAGGCTGAGATCAGAAGCCTTGGCTGCTCATTTAGGCAAAGTTGGTTACAAACAGGATTTTAGGGAGTGGGGATGGGGGAAGAGGATGCATTTTTTCTGCTGTGGCATTGCTTTACAGTCTCTAATCAGAAATTAAATGCATTTTTAATGAAGTCTAATTTAATAAAAAGTAGGGTTATATTGAGCAAGCAGAACCAGAATGTTTTTCTGTTGAGTTCTGTTTTTAGTTTAGCAGCAGTGGAAATTTTATAAGCTAACAGGAACTGAAGAGCAACATCTCAGGTTCTTTCCCACTTTGAAAAGAATTGCTCATTCTGGGGTTTAGTTCATGTTTGATTTGCTTTTGCACTTTGAACCAAGAAAATAGGACAAATTGATTTTTTTAATGATCAAATTTCTGATTGCCATCTACCTGAAGCCAATTATTGAGGAGCTTCATTTCTGTTGGGACTGACTGTAGATATGGGGAAGTGTGATAAAGTTAATGGAAATTAATTGAAAATGCTCAAATGAAAGCCAGCAGTGAGCAGTAATTTAATTTGCATGCAGTTTTGTGTGTTTTTACAAGATATAAAGTAAGGACCATCAGTAGGCGTGACTGTGCAGTTTTTGACAGAACTGGATTTTCAGGTATGCAAATATGATTATGAAGGCCATTGAGAAGAGGCTCCCAGACTGGAGTGAAATATAAACCCCAGTTCCTTAAACTGGCAGAAGGCCAACTGCCTATTTTCTCCACCTGCCTAAAATGGAAAAGTATTCGTTAAATTCAGATCCTGAGGTTTATAATAATACTGATTTTCCAATTTTTGGTAAAGATTTAGTTATAATTAACTGGAAGAGTTCTGTGCTGACCATATCATTTGCATTTTTCTTTTCTATGCTGAGTATATTTATTTGCCTGAAAAAAAGGACATATTCTAATTCAGATCACTTACAGCAGTGATGAGGCTCACAATGGCAGGCAGTTCCTGTGGGAGTCCTTTCTGTCCCCTAACTAGCTCCCAAAAATGATTTGTGTAATGCACAGGTGATCTTTTACCCGAAGCATGAAGGTTGTTATCTGGTTAAGGCAAAAGTTGTCAGCAGTGATTCTCTTCCTCAAAGTTTAAAAGTTATTTTATAAATCAAGCTAAAATAAAAGCACCCTGGACATGATGAGTTGCTTGATAGCAAGTCAAGGGAAAAGCTGTCTGACATGGAAATCTACTGTTTGACAATATGAGAGTTATTACTTTCACCAAAGCTGACAACACAAGGGTTAGAAACTTGTGCACGCCTTTTTTGCTCGATTCACCCTCAGTGGTGTTCTTCATCCACAGGCTGTTCTGATCTAACCACTGACACCTTAATTTTGTCAATATAGTATATGACTATATGAACATATTGTACAGAATTTTTTCAATGGCTTTCCTTTTTCAAGTAGCTTAAAAGTTCTATACCCCATGTGGCTTTCTGTCCATTAAACTAATCCAGATGACGTGAGACTTTTTTGTGAAACCATTTCCCTACTAATTGACATACTGAGTCAGTCAATCAGTGCTGTCTCTTTTCAGAAGAAAAAAAAAAACCCTCAATGAAGATTCTGAAGTTCTGAAGAATTTTAGATAAAAATTGCAGAAGTGTCATCCTCCTCCCCAATCCATTCTAACATGCATTAGATTATTTTTTCTATTACATTCTGAGAGATTACCAATGATATTAAAACATTGATGCACATGCTGTGCCTCCTGTAAATGCTTTAAGAAATTTGAAAGCAGCAGAGTCTTAATTCCATGGTCACTTTCAGCAACAACTTTTCATGTGGAATTTTAATGAGAATAAATGTCATGGTGATGTTGGATGTTGTGGCTCTGACATGTGACTGGAAAAAGTTTTGGGAGCTGATAGTCTTTGGTATGCTCTGCTTTGAAGAGAAGAGAAGAGATTTCCCAGTAGAAACACAGAATATTCTGAGTTTGAAGGGACCCACAAGGATCATTAAGTTCAAGTTTTTAGTGAAGGACCATTTGAAAGGCACACTGAAAAGAACAAGATATCTCCAGAAAACTCTCTGAAAGAAAAGTAATGAGCATAGTTACTTGTGAGTTTGGATACAGTTGCTGCATATAATGGATAGAATAGTTTGTATATGTAAGCTTCATTCTGCCATCTAATTTTCAGTTGAGAACAGCGTGGCTCACAAATGCACCAGACTTTAAGCCTGTTTTTGTTTTCGCCCAGTGTCATGGCTTTGGTCTTAAGCACTGATTTGAAGAGGTCTAAAGTTTAATTAAGGGAGCTATTTTTTTACTATTGGTAACATTAACTGTACTAAGTAAGTTCTGTGGCCTTGAGAAAAGTCAAGCTCAAGCTCCATATAAACATAGCCTGAGTTGTAGGGGATAACAGGTAGCTTTGGTTATATGCTTGTTCATTAATACAGGGTGGCTCCATGTTATGTTCAATAGTTGAATTAATCCTTGCTGACTGGCACAAGTGGATGGAAGTTTAGTTCTCCACCTTCCTGCTTAGGGAGTACCTCCCAGGAAGTGGGGATTAGTGTAGTGGATCCTTCCACTGTGAGTCCTTGCAGTGTTACAACTGCTTTAGCGTTGATACTTGTGGAGCTTGGACTTTGATCAGTTTTTAAAAATTCAGCTTTTTTAAGAGGGATGCCTTGCAAAGATGTGTTGCAACATGTGCTACTTATAACGAATTCAGAAAAGGGAGGTGACAGAACTGACTGATGACACTAAATTATTCACAGAAGTGAAAATTAAAACTGACAGAGACGTTGCAGAGGGTTTCCTTCACATAGTGAAAGAAAAATAAAATTACCTGCCATTCAATACTGATAAATGTCAAATAACACACATGGGGAAAATAATTTCAACTAGGCATATGCAGTGTCAAACTCTAAACTACTTGTAACTGTTCTGGAAATCTTTTAGCATCATTTTTCTGTGGAAATTATAGCTTTCCACTCAGCAGTAGTCAGAAAGACAACTAGATTATTAGAAATGACTAGTAAAAGATCAGACAAAAAGGCAGAAAACATAACTTGCTGTGGTAAGTCTGTGGTGCCCTCAAGCCTTGGATACTGAATGTAGTTGTGGTCATTCACTCTCCAAGGGAATGAAGCTTTTCAAGAAAAAGTACAGCGTGATGGTGCAAGGAGGGTCTGAGAGGATAAGAACTTCAGCTTGCAAACAAGAGACTCCAGAGCATAGCACTACAAATGGCATGGGAAAGTAGATTTGGAAATAATTATTCATATTGTAACATAAGAATATATGGATATCAAGTTAGCTGTGTTAAAATAAGCACAGATGTGTCTTTTCAAAAGGCATCATTGAAGAGTAAAATTCAGTGTCATAGGTATTGCAGGTGCTGAAAGTATAGATACATTGAGAATAGACTTGGAAAAATACATGGAAAAAAAGGTTAAATGCAAAAGTACAGATACAGCATCACCCTAGGAAGTGTCTTGTCTTAACTCAACAGCTACTTTATTAGAAACTAGATTTGTGCTTTATGCTTGGTCTGTTTCTCCTACTCTTTGCCTACTCCTTTCAAGTTGTCAAAGGGTTACCAGGTTTGAGCTGTGTTTTTTGTTTGGTCCTTACATAGGTATTGTAGTTTGGAGATGTGAATGTGGTGTGCATAGAAGTGTCTAGTATTTCTTTGCTATTTGGGTACTGGTAACAGCACTGCCCTTGAATGCCATCATTAGAGAGTTCTGCAACAGTGACTTGGTGCAGTTGGGTATTTATCATGGCCTGGATATCAGGCTATTAAAAAGAGTGGGAACTCGTATCATATACAGCTATGATCATATTCAACCTCTCTACTCTGTTTAGACGTAAGAATATTTCCTTTTCTTTTTTTAAAAGCAATCTTAATGATAAAGACTGAAACAAAAACAACCCGTATCTGACTATCTTCATGCATATATGAAGATTTCATTCCATGTAGACAAGAGCAGCCACTTAAGAAATGAATCCTTGTTTGAGTATTCTTCTAGTTGTTTCACTGCCAAAATACTAATACCGTGCTTCTCTATACATAAATGATAGGAACATTTGTAACTGACTGGTGAATTTATTGAAAATATTTTATGTACTATTACACTTCAGTTTATTTCACCTCTATAATTACTTGCATAGTTCATATCTTGTTTACCATAGTAAAATGTGTAATTAGTAAAAAACCAGTGAACCAAATGGCGTGGAATGAAGATTAGGCTTGTGGAGTTGGGAAGTACCTGATTTAAGGTTCATATAAAACTTAATACATGTTTCTCCCTTCAGCATATGCATTCTGATATGCTTTTGCATAACAAAATAATTTTTCATTACGTTGATCTCTGCCCCACACAGAACTGACATGAGGAGAACACCTGCTTTGGGCAATTCCATTCTAAACAGTTTGTTTGCCAAAATTAAGGTTCGTGTTAGAAAAATTTCAGAGAAAGCTACTACAGTATTTAATACCTAAAGAATCTTCTTTACTGTGCCAGCTGAAAATATATTTATCTTAGAAAAGACTTATGACTGGCTTAACTGCATTCATTAATGTGGAGAGACTGCTGTTAATATGAGATTAAAGTGCAAGAAGATTTTAAGTGTTAGGAATTGAAGTTGCATCCTAGTGCTGTGTACTGTCATCTTAGTCGGTGTAAGTCTGAGTCAATGCTGCTGCTGTTGAGTGATTCATAATATCCAGGGACCCCACGTTGCTTCAGATAATCGAGAGCTGCTTCTTTTCCTCTTTTCTGTCTCATGCCTCTCATTTACCACTTACATGTGCCTCTTCATTTGAGGAGTATTGCAGTGGGTTGAATTGAACTGAAAGATCTTAAGTACACACTTTTTTTTTTCCTGCCTCAGTGGTGTGTTATAACTGATACTGTTGTGGAACAGCTCTGAAAGCTGCACTACTGGAGTTGTTGGTATGCAATGTAGTTTTGTTATTTAACTGAAAAGACTATGAAATATTTCAAAATTATGAAGTGTTGCATAAGTCACTACATCTGTGATATACAGGATTATCTATATAGGTCTTGCTATTTATACTTGCAAGAGTAGTTTGACTTCCAAGCAGAATCCTTTCACCTCTTTTATTGAAACATGTAACAAAGGCATTTTTTAGTAGTTTTTTTTCAAAGGTGAAATGTCAGAGATTAATTTAACAGAGTCCACCAGCCACCAATGAAGTAGTTGCCAACTGCAGTTATTGCTGGCTAGAGGTGAACCTCATTTAGTGATCTTTCTCATATTTACTTTGATTGTATAGGTGTTTCTTATTAGTAGCTTCATACATCTAGAGAAATTTTATCTTCTGGTATTAATTACTAAAACAAAACACATGGGGGATTATAACACAGTCCTTTTACACCAAATTCTGTCCACAGTGTAGGGAGAACCCACACAGCAATTTTATTTGTAAAAACAAATCCAAGGAGAAGGTGTGTGTCCATGATTCATGCTTAAAAATTGCAGAGCTGTCCATCCATCTTACCCTCAAAACCAAAGCATGTCCTGTCTAAGTAAATTATATTTTAACAATGATTTAAGGCTTAGCAATTCTCTTACAGAGAATAACAATAATACACTGTTTTTGTAACTGAGCTATAGCCTAGTTTGATGTTGGTTGATTTCCAGTGGAGCTAAACTGACTAGTTCTGTGGCAGATGTTAAATTTGTAACAATACCCTCGTGGACAATAGAGTTGACTGGTTTATATTTTTTCATATTCCACATCTTATGTATGTTAGTTCAGATTTTAGTGAATGACTGTGTATTACCAGAATGGAAGAAGTTAAATTTTTTTCAAGAATCTATATTAAGCTTAGGGATATTTAATTAGAGATAGTACATCTTTCCTGATGTATCTTAATTCTATGCCGTTCTGTTTTAGAAGCATTTTTCATCTGCACTTTATTCAATGACTAGTTTACGGATTAAAGCATCAGGATTAAGATACTCTAATACTCTTTTTTTGTTGTTATATCTTACGTCTACACTGAATTCTGTATTTTAAATTAAAATTCCCTGTCAATGAATTTAACCAAAGTTGTTTTCTATCTAAAAGTGCATTAATGTCTGTAACTTAGGGCAGCTTACCAGAGAAAATTGGATGTGGTGGCTTTATAAGTGTGATGATGGATGGATTTGCATGATTATTCATCTCTTTGATTAAGGGCTGTAGCAGTGAAATAAACATAGCTGATAGTGTGTCTCTGTTCTGGTTTTTCCCTCTGTGAGTAATCTAAGCCAGATCTTTCTAATTCTGTGGGTTAGGTTGAAGACTGTATCATCCCACCACTGGTTTCTTTGGTCCACAGTCAGAATGGTAAGTACATGGGCACATCAGATACAGTTTCCATGAATTCCACATTTTGCTGCAATTATGCTTCAGTGTGGTCACATTCTTGGCACCTTTCTTTTCAAGTGGAATGGAGACTCTTCAGCCTGCGCCTGCTCTCGGAAACCACATCGCTGCTTGTGAGCCACGAGGCTGTGGCTGAGGAGAAAGGGGAGAGCCTCGACTCAAACAGCAAGCTTCTGTCTCTCATTAGAGAGTTACTGCTGCCTCAGTAAGTATAATATTGCTCCTGTGATGGGCAATAACTTGATCCTCAATCCATTTTGACAGCGTATTTGTTTTAAATACCCTTTTTATGTTTAAATGGCAAAGCCAAAAGAGGAATAGCAATTAACTGCTTCCAGGGTTCTCTGCCCAGCATATCCTTCTAGGTTCATTTAGTATTTTGTCATATACAGCACAAACACAACTTCTGTGTGACACTCATTTCTGAAACTGTGCCTCTGGCAGTTCTTGGAGCAAAGCAAGACTACCCTTAGCTTTTGGGCTGTGATTTAAATACTCCTCTTTGTATCACTAATAAAGTTAGACCATTCCAACCACAACATCTTTTTGTCCATTTTGGATGTTGTGCCTTCATGTAAGGGGTTCTGATATCATAGGGAATGGCATATAACTTTTCTAAGAGGAATAGTACATCATGGATTAATCCTCCATGGTTCACCCAGATGTGGCCTGGAACTTCATTTATAAGGTCTATGATCAAATGAGGCCTCTCATTTCATGCTGACTTGCAGGTGAGCATGAAGACAGCTCTCTGTGTTATGCACATGCTGACTGTAACCTGATAACATCTGTGAGCAGAGGGAAGGAAAGAATGAACACGAGATGAGTACAGTAGTGATGAGTCATCGTTCATAGTTTACCTTATTCTAATAATAGTACAGTGTATTTTCATGTGTGGTCCTCAGAAGTGATGAATACTTACTGCCCTAAGTGAGAAAATCATTCCCCACCCCTACATTAGATAAATAGAAGAAGGCTGAAGGAATGGATGATGGATTATGATCAGAAACACAGTGCCCAAAGTTTTATCAATGCAAGATGTGTAAACCTTTGTCTATGACAGAGAATTGGAAGGACATCTCAAGGGTTTTAGAGAGAAACTTTCATCCCTTCTTTCACATTTTTCCCCCCTGGGAAATACAGAATGTATCAGTACAAATTAAACTGGAAACATTACTTTTAAAATAGACTCTATGCATTATTAAAAGCTGGCATATAATTTTCTTCAGATAAGGGAAGAGACCTGGAGTCAAGGGAGACAGAGTTCTGTCCTTCCTCTTGAACTTGCCTATGTCTATCTTGCTCTTGAAACATGTCATTGTTACACAATGTTTTTCGTTGACCTGAGGGATGTGTGTTTGGAGGGTGTGCCAGGCTAATTGCAAACTAGAAGGAAAACAGCCAGTATACTCCTGTGTCTGAGCTTATTAGCTCAATTGAGTGGCAGGGCTTTTGGGTCTGAGACTAAATATGGTCTTATGTGGGACCATACAGGGGACTTATAGGGGACTGCACCTATGCCATCTTTGCATGCATTATGTTGTATCAAAGTAGGAAAAAGGGCCTTGCAGCAGCTCAGAATCTTGGTTCCAAGTTTTAAAGTTCAGTGTGACCTACTTGTAAAGATAACTCTATCCCAAGATGTATGGGTTACTTGACATCTGAGATAGAACATTTGGAGTCTGAAGAGGTGTTTGCTGATGTTTACTCTTTCTGTTGCTGGGTAAAGGCTGGGACAGGGTGTGACACAGCTGGAGGCAGTCAAGAGAGGGGAGATATGTGATGGCTGTTTGTTCATGGGCAGTCTGTGTGGGAAAGTGGGTTTTTCAACCCCTTTTGAGTCTACTGAGAACTGAGAATTGTTGAGTATGGAAAGGAGGGATATCCAGGTTTAATGTGATGTTCTTTTTATGAAATAAAATATCTTTCATTCCTATAAATGTTTTCCTCAAATTAATTTAAATGTGAAACTGACCCTCAAAGTAGAATGAGGGTCACTATGCATGAATTATAAATGGACTTCATTTTGAGGTAAATGCAGGAGTGCAGCGATTACTATTTTTTTCTTATCTTGTTCATCATCAATAAAATGGTAATTCCATTAAATATTTGTGCATTTATAGCTCAGAAAGTTAGCTTCCTTGTAAGGTTTTGATTGAATTGAATAAAATAGTGTCATCAAATTTCAGTTTCCTGAAAGGTTATTCGCCTGAGAATTTCATAACCAAAATGAAACTTGCAGCTGTAGACAATGAATACATGACAAATGCTTTATATCCAGCTCTATTTCATTTTAATTCTTAATATTCTGAATTATACATAATTTGAAAATTGAGCCAGAACCAACAAAATAGAGGAATGTGTAAATAAAGTTTTATTTCATTTATGTAGCTTGTTCTTAGTAGGCTGCCAGGCCAGTTCTCCAGGTACAAAGTCCAGAAGACTTGACATAATGTTCAGTCTTTTTTAAGAGCTTAGGAGAGCTAATATCCCTAGATCTTTTGGTCCTTTTGTCATCATTGTTTGTAGAAAAGTTTGACAAAATAACTCCTTACCATGTAGTATTGGGAGTTTACAGAACCCCTGTAAAATGTCTTCTACTGTTACTAAACTGTTTTGTGTGTTGAAGTGACAGCAAAATCCTCTGATGACTCATTCATTTAATAAAGTATCTCAAGCACAGAGTATTTTCCCTTCAGAGAAGATTCATAGCTCCTAATGGCCTTTATTCAGGCAATATGTTTATATTAATTGCTAAGACGTTGACTGTAGTAATCTGCCTTTTCTCATGTGGTATTTGGTTTGATGGATCACTGCACCTCCTTTAGAAATATCCTTTACTAATATTGTCTTGGGGAATGTGAGAATAGAGTTTCAAGGAAAAGGAAATAAATTGAGACTTTTTTCTTGAACCTTGAGGAATTAGGATGCTAAGTATGCTAAGCAGTGATAGTGTCTCTCAAATGTAACATACAGAAGGCTGGAAATTGTTTAAAGTGGAGCTGTTTAGGGAAGGTATTGATGTGTTTATACAAACAAGTATATTGCCAAGTGTCAGATTTTTAAGCTAGCATGGTTGATTCATTCATTACTACTGTTAGGAATTACTGTTTTGGAGATCTAAATCCATATCCTATGCAACAAACAGATGATTTCTGGCATCTGAGTCACCTGATAGCATCTTTGCTTGTCTTGGAAGATTTAGTCACAGACTTGGCAAAAAAGATTGCAAATAGGCCCATTATGTTTGGTAGGAATACGTGTTGTTTTTGGGATCAGGGTCTACTAATGCGTTTCAGTGTTTTCTCCTTTTATGAAGGAAGAGACTTTGTAATCACCAGTGGGAAATAGTTTTCTTTGGGGAACTGGGATCTGTTACTTGTAAAAGAGAGATTCTAATCACTAAAGACATGAAGCCAGCACTGACTTTTAGCTGATCATTCTGTAGATACTGTGATGTGGTTTGCAACTCTACAGCGGCACATTGAAGTTTGTGTGTAGTGGCGGTAACGCGTTGCCCGCGGGCGTTGTGCTTGTGTAGGAATGTTACCCCCTTTTCTGTTACAAATGAAGAGATTTATGCATTCCATGCTGTTACTTCCACATGTTTAGGGTAGCACTATTCATAATCAAAAGCTGTGTTTTGACCTAGCTGGGTCTGTGGTTTTCTATGCTTACATCTCTCTCACTTCCATCATTGTACCTTGCTGCCATCCAGATCCATTCTGATTTAAACCCAATAAAATTATGCCTGTTTGTTGGGTGGGCCTCACTGGAACATTAGTAGCAACAATAAGGTCTATTTTGTCTTTCAGCAGCCTGTCTCCCCCTTATCAAGATTTCCATGAGGTGATATTTGGAATTGTTTTGAAGAGTTTTTTCTTGTAGTTTTATTTTCACTGCCATAGCTCTCAATAAGTGTTGTTTTGTAGTATTTTGTAGCAATGCACTCTCAATACATGGCTTTGAGAATGTCATGCCAAGAATGGGCTGATGAAGAAAAGCAGCCATCCACTGAGAATGCTTTAACAACTGATGTTTTTAATGTGGTTTGAATGTACTGAATGTAAAAACTGCATAGTCACTGTCTTCTTCCCAGAAGTCTCCTGCCAGGCCAGGGGGCTGGGAGACAGATTGTGGACTCATGTTATATGAAATCCTCTCCCACTGAATGTAAATCCCCTTACCCTTATTGGCCTAAAGCCAGACTTCCCTCTTGTCCCTTATTGGAGAATTTGTATCCCTCCAAAGCCCATACAAACCTGTTCCCCTGAATAAACTTCCTCTTTGTTCCTGTCCTGACCAGTGGTCCCTGTGTGTCCTTTCTCAGGGGCTCTCAGAGACCACATGTTTGGGGTTAGCATAGAGCACACACTTCTCCTGGGTTA
This sequence comes from Sakesphorus luctuosus, assembly GCA_013396695.1. Classification (NCBI taxonomy): domain Eukaryota; kingdom Metazoa; phylum Chordata; class Aves; order Passeriformes; family Thamnophilidae; genus Sakesphorus; species Sakesphorus luctuosus. Next base: position 241,943 of record VWZD01004039.1, read on the forward strand.
ATGGACTAGTAATCCTAGACCAGGAGAAGCACCATATCGTTGCAGATTTCCTTCAGCACACAGCATCAACGAGGCTACAAGAAACCAACCCTCGTAGTATTTTTATATTGTTCTGTTCCACATTACTTGGCAAATGGAAGTATGCTGTAGTGAAAGCAATATTTTTTGAAATTTGAGATAAAATATAAAGCCAATGTGATTTTTTTCAATTTTGACAAAAACCACTATGTACACAAAGTATAGAGCTTAATCAAATATAAGCTGATTGATCATTTTCCTCAGCACCCAATAAATCTTTTGCCTAATATTTCGATGCTCATTTTCTACTTCTCTTGAAGATTCAATTTTTTTATATATTAAATATTTGCTATAGATCAATAAATGAGTCATATGCAGGTAGACAAGGTTGATGTTTTATAAATACATTTTATAGTTATAAAACATGCATGTGTTATATATACAACCTGCACATATATATATGCATATATATACACAAGTGTATATATTGTTACATATTTTGCAATTATGTATCTCCCTCTAAAATTTTTATTAATGCTGCTTTTAAACTTAATCTGATGGTGGCTTTAAAACACTGTTTGTAAGCGAGCCTTGTTGCTCTGTACAATTCCAAACAGCATTGTATTTCCCTTGTGGTTACTGTAAAGTTTGAGGCGGTCCCGTGATGTAAAGGAGAGCACTCTGGACTCTGAATCCCAAGGTTGCGAGTTCGAGTCTCAGTACGGACCGTCCCCTGGCAGTTCAAGCCTCCCTGCCATCCCATCCCGTCAGATCTCGGATGCTCAGCAGGGTCAGCCCTGGTCGGTACTGGGGGCTGTGGCAGTCCCAAGGACTTCACTGTCACTGTCCAAGCTTGCTTGGCTGTGGCAGGTGGACCTTAGGACTTAAATGGTGGGGCCAGTTCTGCGCACGTGGGGAGAGCCCTTCCCAGATCTACGTTCATGAAGTCTGGCCATACATACATTATAAAGTTTGGAAATAGGAAATGATGCATTTTTAATATCAACTTTTTTGACATGAATCTCTTGACTTTTTTTTCCCTCTCACTGTTTCTGCCACTTCTGCCCCTTGCCTTTCAGGTATGAGCACGTCCTGCTGGCTCCGGACCCCGTGCCAATGTATGCTCTGAAGCTGCTGGTGGCCCTGACTGAGCACAGCCCTGCTGCTGTGAGGTGAGACAACTACACGTTCTCTGTTGCTCTGTGTTCTTTCTGTTTCAATATCTGTTCTCCTATTAGGAATTGGTAATAACACCCCTCACTATCGTACTGCTTTGACTAGCACTTTGATTTAGAAAATCCTTGGAGCGTATTTGTTACAGAACACAAGCTTATGTTTTTTGTGTCAGTTTTATGTAATCCTGGTTATTTTAATATGGATTTAGCCAATGAACCACTAGAGACAAAAATCATAAGAATTTTAGCATTAAAATTATCATCAAAATGAAAAAACACCCAAACTGCAAAACATTATCAAAATTATTGTCCAAATAAGCATATTTGTAGCTAGGAATAGGTGATGTATTTGTTAAAGGTTTACACCAGTTAATTAACTTCTAAGGTAGTCAGTTTTCCTACAGATATATCTACCTTTTAATGTTCCTCAGTATGAATTTTAACATTTGGTCTAGGTACCCTCAGTATGTTTAGAAGTATTTAATTATCTCTTTCTTCTTGTTCAGAGTGTAATGGGGGGAAAAAACGTGCAGAGAAATTAACCTGTGTGATTAGAGGGTAATAAGGAAGCATCTCTCTGTCTTCCTGGATACACCCAGAAAATCTGGTTGTTCTTGCAGTCACTGTTGCAGTCCTTGGTATCTGACAGTGTTACAGCCAAGAGGATGCTGAGCATTCTAGTGTCTTGCTTTGATTGATCAAAATGAGCACAAGAGGAAAAAAAAACATAAGAAAGGAAATTAATTTGTTTTCCCACTTTTTATTACAGAAGATGAAACATCCTCTTTTAATCTTTTATGATGCTATTGGGAATGGTGTCTTAATAGACTAAGTACAAATGAACTAAGAAATAGGGAGATTTTAAATGTTCGGGATTGTATAGAATAATTTCATTGTAAAGAAGATGTTTATGCTACTATGGGATTTTATGTATTATAGAAACAAGTAGAACAGTTTTGCACTTTTAGAATTAGACTACAAGCATTCTAATACTCTGAGTTATAAAGAATATTTCTGTATCTTGAACAGAACATTTCCTCTCCCTACTGAATTCTCTTTATTTGAGGAATCACATGTATTTGCCATTATGCTCAGTGTAGGTGGATTTTGGATGCACAGTCATCCTCAGGGTCATCTGGCAGCAGACAGGAATTCTTTTCTTAATAGTATTTAAGAGCAGCTCTGGATATTCAACAATCTTAATAATTTTAAATACCAGTTTATCCAGAGCTGTCATTTAAGGACTGGCTACCAGAATCCAGATTCTCCATCTGTAATTGTTCTGTTTCTCATGTCTTACTGGTCCTCTTCTTTTACTTTCACTAAATGATTTGTCTGGCAAGGTTTCTGAAGGAGTGCAGTTCAGGTAATCCCTTGGGTTTGTCTTCTCCCTGATTCTTTGGCTTCCCAAAAACTTTTGATGGAAGTAGCCAATGTTCTAAAAACATGGCAGAGGTGAATAATATATTTATACAGACTGCTAGTGAACAAAGTGGAAACCAGGTGCATGCTCCGGTGAACACTCTCTCAAAATTGGTTCTGTTTTGGTTTGATGGCTAATTAATCAGTTTCCATGGAGCTCAGTTTCTCAAGGCATATGCTCTATTTTGCCCCTTTGGTTAGACAGATGGAAAGTATCTGCAAAAAAATGTGATGGGAAGTAAATAAATAACATTGGACACAATGTGGGATTTAATTTGTTCTTTGTGGGAAAACTCTGCTGCGTTTTAGTATTGATGAGAGCAGTGTAAGTCAGTGCACTGAGTCTCTGTGGCTTCTCCAAGCTTACACTTTATCAATGCCTGGCTTTCAAGGCTAAATGCTTTCACCGATGACTTTAAATGAATAAAAATGGTGGTAACAAATTGATTGTAAAATGACAAAATGTTTCCATGTCTTTCAAAAATAGCTGTAATTAGCCTTATTTTGAAATAAAAACTGAATTGGGAGGAGCATGAGGGCTACTGTGCATTTATTTAGTTTGTTCCATATGATAGCTTGTTCTCAGACATGTTTACCTAACACATCCTCTCTTTCTTGCTGTCTCTCTTTTGATTCCACCAGTTTTCTTGTATCTCACACTTATTGGTCTTCTTCCCATCGGCTCAGACTTTACCAGTGTGGTTCCTGACAGAGCCATCAGCATTTGAGCTGTTCTTATTTTAGCACTTGAAAGAAGACAGATGCACTCCATTTTTTTGTTCCATTTTTTTCATAGCTGATACTGTAAGTGAGCGGACTTGTGATACCGGAGGAGAGATATTTCATCTTCTTTTTACCATTTTTTGGATGTTTCTGTTTTCTATTACAGGCTATTTGTTATATAAGGCATACACACAGATATTCAAATACTACTATATTTTTAATGTCTTTTTAGCTTATGATAAAATATACTAATTACAGTACCTATTTTTAATGCTTTTAATTAGCATTTTTTAAGAATATTAAAAATGCCTTATAATCCTTGCCATTGCTCCACTGTTGAGGTAATTTTGAACATTCTGTATTACAGAAGCTCTTCCACTCTATTACTTTTCAATTTAGCAGCAAAAAACTCAAGTGATATCCCATTAGTGTGCTGCAGAATTAGATCTCTCACAAACATAAGTTCCCTCTGGTGTAAGATGGTAGGTGTGAAAAAACCCAACTTCAGTGTGTTTCTGAACATCTGATCATATGAGCATCCAAATGACAATCCAGTTTTAAAAAAGGGTGAAGGTTTTCTGTTCAGTTTTGACCTTAATGGATTAGAGTATAATTGAGTCAGGTGTTTCCCTTTTGTACCTGTTTTTACATCACACAACAATTGCTGTGTGATACCTTACTTAGAGTTTGTTTACAAAGATAATCGAATCACAGAATCATAGAATCGATTGGGTTGGAAAAGACCTCCCAGATCATCAAGTCCAACCCTTGGTCCATCTCCAGTCCCTTTTCCAGATCATGGCACTCAGTGCCATGGCCAATCTCAGTTTAAAAACCTCCAGGGATGGGGAATCCACCCCCTCTCTGGGCAGCCCATTCCAATGCCTGATTACTCTCTCTGGAAAGAATTTTTTCTGCTCTCCAACTTCAATTTCCCCTGTCAGAGCTTGAGCCCGTGCCCCCTTGTCCTATTGCTGAGTGCCTGGGAGAAGAGACCAACCCCCCACCTGGCTGGAACTTCCCTACAGGTAGTTCTAGACAGTGATGAGATTTCTATATTGGTAGGATGAGCTTTGAACAGATTTTGTCCATCAGTTGCCTATTCTATACCTGGCTCAAAGCAAATAGTCTGGGTTTGAGAGTGTTAGTAATTGATAGTTAGTAGTGTCTGTTGTGGCTCTCCTAAACACCTGTTGCCTTGTCTTCGAGAATTTTTAGTGTTTTGTGATACTAAAAATTGTGGACATTAAAACCAGTGTGAGTTCATATTCAGCTATTTTAAGACTGCTGATTTTAAAAGAAATCACTGATATTAAGGAAACTGTCAGCTTCAGTGGTTAATCTCTGGACTGTTGCAAAAGGGTTTGTCATCAAAAGATAATCAGTTACACCTGCCCAGGAGATGGGCTTTAAGATAATTAATTGCACCTGCTGAGGAGATGGACTTTAAGATAATTAATTGCACCTGCCCAGGAGATTAACTTGACACCCATTGGTTGAGGTGCTCTGCACTCCACCCCTTCTCTGGGGTATATGAGCACAGATTCAGGTGTTTGGGAATGAGTGAGCAGGGGGAATGAGCTATGAGGGTGAGTAAGAGCATGCGTGTCTCTCCCATGGACTGGTGAGTCTGCTTCCCTTGCTGCTACACTGCACTACTGGAGATTTGCACTAGGTTTTTTTCCCCCTGTGTTAATTGCTCTTGGTGGATTGTACTTGTGTGAGGAGTTGTTGAAGAAACAGAATTTCCCACAGTGTCTGCAGCAGGGTTGAGATCTGATTTAACAGTGCAAAGTCTGTGTCCAAAAAGAGCAGTATCATAAGATACCTTGTCCCATTGTGTGTTATCAACTTAATGGATAAGTTATGTGGATAGGTAGGAAGTCAGACATGACCTTTTAAGGGCTGTGGTTTTTTTCCTTTTTTGAGTCTTTTATGCTATTTTGCTGTGGTCTGTAATGATCAGATGGCTAATTTTTTCTAGTAGTGAGGAGGAGTTGATATGAATTTCTTAGTTTCTCTTAATGTGGTATACCAACTAGCTTCTCTTAAATGTTTTGACTATTGTAAGGTATTCTGTTATACTCTAGGAAACATTTCTGGATCTAGATTTTTAAGCTTGTCTTTTGGCCTTAGAGATAACCTTGTGAAATGTAGCTGTGTGCTGTTTTATGCAGCTACTTGGCCTACTTTTAGTCAGAAACTCATACCATTTGATGACATTAGTATATCTGAAAGTTAAACTTAAGCTGTGGAGTCTGGGTTGTTTGCATTCCTAAAACAGATGGTTTTGGTTGTAAGGAAGGGAGACAGTAAAGGTAAGAGAGAAGAGGTGAGGGGAATGTGAGATACTGCATTAGATAATAATCATGGGAGTGGGACACATTCCAGTGTTCTGTTATTAAAGTCATTTCCTGAGGGAGAAACACTTATAAAAGCTAATGGTGTGACCCTTCTTAGATTTATGGCAAAGGACAGGGAACCAAATTAAGAAACCTTCCCCACTTCCTGTCCTTAAAATAGATTTCCCAGGCAAATTTTAAGCACTGCTCTAAAAAAGGGGAAAAGGTGTCAGGAAACAAAACAGGAAGGTGTTGAAGAACAACAACAACAAAAAAACTACTGCTTCTAAATGCTGTAGATATAGTACCTGTGAAGATAATAGATGGATCAACCTTGTACATCACAGCAGATTGTCTTGACTAATTAAAGCAACTCTTTATCGTGGTGTCTTTGGAATCATCCAAGAGTGGTCTAATTTTCAAACTTCATTTGTGCTACTGTTTGTACCATGCATTAGCTATTAAAGACCATTAAAGGCAGTTCCAGCAGATTCTGAAATGGTCTAATATCCTGGCCCTTGACTTCAAAAAACAAACAGTTAAAAAGCCAAAAAAACCAAACCTCAAAGCAAAACCAAACTCTTTGGAGTTCAGTTGGTGCTTTGAATTGTCTTATGTTGGTGGAATTGCGATGCAGTTCACAAGCACTGTTAGTTTGTGCATAGATTGTTTTTGAACCTGCTGTGGTTTCTTTGCCATACCAGAGGACCAGGGCTTCAGTGTTTGTCTTTCCAATTCATTCATGTGGGCTTGTATTAATTGCTTTAAAAGCTCTTTATTCTGCTCATTAGTCATTTTAATTTCCTAGTTGGAGGCTGAAATGCTCACTTTAAGAAGTAGATCTATTTGCTTCTAAATTACTTCTCTGTTTTTATGTGTTTTCTTGTTTTCTGTAATGACTATAAATAAATAAAATGGAGCAGTTCTGATAACAGGCAAGCCTTAGGGCCTAGTCCAGCAGAACTGAGCAGCAGAATTACATGTTAGAGATGTACAGCACTAGTGAGGAAATTACAGTGCAGATGGATTGAGAGAGACTGCCAGTGGATGAAAACTGTTTCATTAGAACCTTAGGGAATGTTTATGTAGATTTAGAACCTGGTTTTGATTATGCTAGTTTCACATCTATGAAAATTGAGTTGTAAAAACACTGATTTTCTTATTAGCAGAGTAATGCTAACGTGAAACAGCAAAGAATGTGTATGGCCTTTCCTATTCCTTTTTTTTGGTGTAATATTTGCACGTAGGTTGCTTTATTGAAGGAAGGCTTGCCCAGAAACAGACTCCTGAAGTGGAAAGTTGTGTGTCAGCAATAACACTGTTGTCAAGTCACACATCACTGTAATTCGTATCAAAGGCAGTGGTCAGAGTTCATTATTGCAAGTGAGTTCTCACAGTCTAGTCATGTACAGCCTGTAATACTAATCACCGTTTTTAATGTGAAACACAACTCCTCAGAGTTATATTTTATAAAAGCTCCCCTTTAGCAAAGAAATTAGCTATTAACCTTAAACCTGTAATTTTGTTTCCTCTTTCGTGTTGCTGATCAATTGCTGGATGTCTAAACTGCAAAAATGTGAGGCTAATATTTGATGTTGCTGTTAAGTGAATTTTTGAAAAGTATCATACTGGAAGGTTCACATATTTATTCTTTTAATGTAAAGCATTAAAAGGAAGGAGAAAATGCCTATCATTGGGGGATATTTTGGTTTTCAATAATGAGTATCTGCCTTTGTGGCTATAAAAAAGGCAGATAATGGGGAAGAGTGAGCAAGTTGGGATGCTACAGTTGGAGCTGCAGACTTGAGTGAGTTCAGTTCTGCCACGAATCCCCTGTTTGGCATGAGGTAAACCTAAACCACTGTCCAGTTTCTTCTCTTCTGCCAGAAGGTGCCCAGAGAAGACTATAGGAAGGAGTTAAGTGAGGGGAATACTTTCTGGAGGCTTCCTCAGCCCCCTGTAGGTTGTTTTTTTTCAGAAGTCATGTAAGAACTCGTGGTGTTCTGTAGATGATAACTATTGAGGAGTAGTTTTCATTTCATTTATGTGGGTTGAAAATATATTTGACAAATAATATTAATAGTTATTCCATAGCATAATCACATGGATACAAAGATTTATCATCTTCAGATATTTTCTTTAAATTTCTTTGTCTGATCTGGCACTTGCCACTTAATTTGATGTCCTACAGTGAATAAAGAAGCACACTACTGCATAAATTTCCAGAATATTGTCTCCTTTAGTTGTGCCTCTGCAATCTGAACAATCATGACTATTTTTTAAGACCCTTTAGTAGGAGTTCTTATAAGATACATTCTAAAAGCTCAAGCATACTCTGTCAACTAGCTGACCAAATTCTTCAAAAATTTATTGTGGATTTGCCATTTCAGTCCTTGAACTTTGGTGTTCCTGTTCTTGCTTTGTGCATGTGCACCAGTTCTGCTCTTCAGAATAGCTTCTACTCATTTGTTCAGCTTAGAATTTCTGTAATACCCAGATTTTCACACCCTCAATCCAACTTTTCTCCAAAGCTTGTATTACATTTTCTATCTTTTAAATTTTTAAGCAAGCTGTGACAAAAAACCTTTGTTGTTCAGTGTCCTGCAGTAGGTTTGTGTTTTGAAAGAAAGTAATTTAAGATATCTTAGAAAAACAAATCTTGTAAAATTGTTGGAAAGCAAAATTGGAGGCATTATCTCATTCTGAAAATTATTAGTATATTAAAAATTCAGATTTTAATGATAGCGAGTCTTATAAAATAAGATGACCAGTTATTTTGAGCCAGTTATTTATTTATATGTAGGTTTAAATGGGAAGAAAATATTTGGTATTGTTATTTAGTATTGATTTGCTTATGTGTAATGTGATGATTCTCTAGGTTTTCCAAACAGGGTAGCACCTAATTTAATATACATTTTATTAAAGTCTATAAAGAACCAAGCTACTTTTGGTTTAGAATATGAACATTGTCTTAAATAAATTCCATAGCTAACATCCTCTTTCACTGGCTTTGAGACATTTCCTTTGTAAAACTATGTAAGGTAGCAATGAAGGGTGCAATAACTCTCCCTCTTGACCACATATATGCAAAGTTGGATAAATCAGCTTTAAGCTATGTCTAATACAATGCTTAATGTGACCTTATGCTTCAGAAAAGTTCTGTGTGTAATTTTCTTTAAAGGCTGCAGCTATTTCTTGTTTCAGTCATCAAGGTTTGCAGGTGACCTTTAAGAAGAGCCATATTGGCTCTAGTTCTGTTTTAGCTTATCTCAGCAGAAGGTAAAGCTGCCTTTGTAATGCTGTAACAATGGAGGCTGCTTGCAGTTTTTGGAAACAATTGTTTCATAATTTACCTTTACCACAAAAGCGTTTTTTCTAGGTTTTGCCTAAAATAGGATTGCTTAGCTATTCTTGGTATTTGATTGTATTTTACTGCTAATGTTTTCACAGTTTAAATGCTGCTTATGTAGCAAAGTCAACGGCTTTTGCTGGGCTAAGTAATTCCAATCAGCCCTAAGCAAAAGTAGATTTCTGCTGGCAAAACTTCATTTTTGATTGCTGTTGGAGTTTGTGGTGTTTAAATGGGCTTTTTTACATTCAGTATTGTTATACTTACATCAGCAAAATTCTGTTTTACAGGCATGGTCTAAGCTTTTAATTTAATTCATAGGTTTGGCTCTGCAAATGAACCTCAAATATAGTAAGTCTTCCTATCTGCAGTGCTGGGACTCTGTTAGGAACTAGCTGTGCCCAAGATGCCATAACTGTCTACTTATTAGATTGCCCAGAGGAGAATGGCTTTCATGTTCTCCTGACCTATCAAAAGAACTTGTTTCCCTTGCATATGGGTTTTTCCCCCCCTCAACTTAACAAGAAGAGAAATCGTCCTTAAATTCAAGCTTCTAAACTTGGGAATGAGTTTCTTTCCTTATGTAAACTGTTTTCTCTCTGCTGGGTGTAATGTTTCTGTATGCAGGAAAAAATGAACATATTTGTTTGAACAGGCTGTTACTTGCTTTTGTTAAATGTGTATATATAGGTTCATAAATAATACTGTTTTATTATGTTTTGAACAATTTAGTGGGTGTGTTTTACTTGTCTCTAGGTCCACATGCCAGCACTGTACAATGTAACAGATTTTATTTTAAACCCCGGCTTCCCCCTGAACTCATATGGATTCCATATCGTAGAATCATTATATTGCATTTTGGTGAAGGCAAGGATCAGAGAAATAGGAAAACAGTAAGAAATAGTAAACCATTATTCATATGTAATGCATACATCTGCATTACTCAGAAGTAATTCTTAGTTCTTCATAGATATGGTTGCTCTGTTAGCACAGCTTTCATTCCTTATTGTATTTCCTTTACGTGACATGATTCCAGCAAATACGAACAACCTGGGCTCTGATAGGTACCTTAATTTAAATGAAGCATTTTATTGTTTTATGACCCTTGGATGTTTGTTCTAGCCAGCTCTAAATTTTTTTCATTAAGTTCATGGAAGAGAGCATGAAACTTCTTTTAGCTGCTTCAGTTCACACTCTAGTACTTTAGCTTACACTATCCATAAAAATAACACCTTTTCTTTTCTTACTATGAATAAAACCTCTTAAATTGAACTATGTGATTTTAGAAAAATGAGTTATTTTTCACAAATAGTTTCCCAAACAGAATATATCTGGTTATTGTTGTACCAGAAGCCAATATAGAGTTTTACATAGTAAAGCTTCGAACATGAAATTTAATGCTTATCTTAGTGAAATAGAACTCCTGTTTATTCTCAGAGAACTGTTCGATATAACTTTGTGTTTTTAACTGACATACTACTAAACAGTCAGTTTTGCAGTCTGTTGTACAGTGAAATGCCAGACATGCTCTCCGGTTTTGGGTTCTGTGTTTATAGCCTTATCTTTGTATCATGAGGCTAAACCTTCCAATTGTGTATGAAGCACTTCAATAATGTTACAGTGACACGAGAGAATTTCTGAAACATGCAATTTGGTGTCCTCTGTGATTTTTGATGTTAGGTATCTAGTGTAGAGTGTAAGGAAAAGTGACAATCATTCTTTAAATTAGACGATATCATACAGTTGAGAGTGTGTAATCATATGATTCTTATGTCATAGTGTGGGAGAGACACATACATACTTAACTAATAAAGTGTTTTGTGTTCTAAGTGTAGAAAATACTGCATTAGTGTAAATTATTACTGATTTTTGAGGACAGTCTTCTTACACACCAGCATATATGTGCTTATGAGAAGCTGTTTTTGAAATGCAGGAAAATATAAAAGCTTTGTTTGGGCCACCACTCCTCAGCATTCTCAAGAGAACTGGCTGACAAAAGTATCATGTAGAAATATGTTAGACCCAAGAAGCTGGTAAGCATAGCATGCTTTAGAAAAACACAGCATGTTTATAATTCCATTGTGTGTGCTGAGTCTATTAATTCGAGTAGTTAATGGTGCACTCTGACTGTTTCATGGTATGTATAGTGCTATATTTATGAATTTTTATTAATTTCTGCTATTAAAAATATTAACGTAATTACTGTTCCACTCACTTGAATCACATCAGTGCAGCAGACCTAGAAGTAATTTCAAAGCAGTCTAACATTGCTGTTTCTGTTTAATATCTGAAGTGGAGCCCATTTTTGTTGAGAGCTAGTCAAAGGCTAAGGTTCTGGGTCATGGATCTTGGCAACAGCTATTCTACTGCTCTGTTCCTGTTGTGAATTTAGTGTGTTAAATAAGAGTTCCTTGCCTCTCTTTTTAAATAAATCTTGAAATATGTTTTTACAGCCTCGTGGAAGAAATCCGTCTTTCCCCAGTTCTTTTCCAAGTCATTGTGGTAAGAATAATTTTTAATATATGTATTCTGATAGATAGGTACTACATATCTCAAATCCTGTCAAACTAATAAGTTTCAATAGGCATGTTGATAAAATCAAATGAAACAGTCTATCCAGTGTAAGCAGCCATTTATGCAGTTCTCCCCAACTAATCAACCTATATACGAAGTTTCTTTGAAGTAGTTTTTTCTTTTTTGAATCACAAACCCCCCTGCAAAATAGTGAATGAGCTTGATCCTCAATTAGAACTATATATTTGCCCAATCCAAGCAAGAAATGCTGAGGAACATGTATTTGATACTATTAAATAAAATGTAAGTTTGATACTGTTGGCATGATGATCTCAATTTCCACTATTTGCTTTTAGAATTTCTTTCAATATAAATTATCATGTATATGATTTTGGATAGCCACATGTGAAATTTCTATCCCTAAGTAGGATCTGCCACTTATAAAGGTCATGAAAACTGTTGATGGTTTTGTTTCTCTGGTGTGTTGCAAAACAAATATGTTACTGAAGAAGAGCAATCTTTGAGCTGGTTTGGAGGATGGGTACTGTGCTATCCATTAGCCTTCTCCTGGGTAAATTCCACAGTCTCTTGTTTGGTTTTTTTTTAATATTTATGTTCATAAAGTTGCATCAGGTAAGTTTCCTGTCATCTAAACATGCTTGTGATGAATACTAAATACCTGTTATCAGTAAATACACAGAATTTATGCAGTGCAGGCATGTTGCATGCTTACTTTGGTATCATTCTTGAAATTCAGTCTTTCTCAGGGTAGATATTGTTCATGAATGTGATTCTAAATCAACTTTAATATTCCTTTCTTCCATTTAATTATTTTAATCTTCATTCTTCCTTTGCAGTGATTTATTTCACTGCCTATCATTTTGAATCTCTAATACTGCATACCCAGATAAGCCCTTTTTTATTACAGCCACCTCTTTATTGATGATAGATTTTTCCAGCAGCATACAGAACACAGGCTTTATGATATTTTGTGTACACAGATGAACAAATCTCTTCATGCAATAAGTATTAAGAATAAAAAAGCCTCAATATTTTACAGTAGTTCATAAATAGTTGTGACCTAAGGATGAGTACTACTTTTAAGTAGTAATAAAGGAAGAACACAGTAAAATATGGAAGTGAAGTGTTTCATATTAATATCCTTAAATATCAAATTAATGTTTGAAATGTCCCCAGGGGCTGGAATCTTGAAATTTAACTGCCTATATATATATGTTAGTCTATAGCTATAAGGATTCAGACAGGGTTATGATTTCTAGAAATATTTCCAGGTATTGAAAGAATTTTTATAATGTATCTGTAGTCATGGAATTTAAAATGTGTGTATGTCATACCATGTAAGTAGAGTGAGTTGGAGTCAGTCATCAATGCTCCCTCTTGACCTCCCCACATGCAGTTTGACCTCATGAGGTCTAGATGTAGTTTGGGGGGTTTTTAGGCAGTAAAAAGCAGATCAGCTCAAAATTGTCTGCAATTCTGTGAAGGTTTCACAGCTCTCTTGAACCTGTGTGGCTGTCTTTGAGCTTATGGTTAGTTGTGAGGGGAAAATCCTGTAGCTTTTAGGGAGAAGAACTATCCCTTCCAGCATGCCTTGTTCTGAGAGGACACCTGGGACTGCTTTGGTTGCCATGGACAGCCTTTGGGCTTTACCAGGGCTCTGGCTCTCAGCTGTGCTCCTGTTTGGCTCCAGGGAGGTGAGGTGTGACACCCTAAGGAGGGCGGTAACCTGTTCCCCTGATTTCCCTACAGAGAAGTGAATTCAGCAAAGCAATGTTAGGCAATTGGGAAAGCTCAGGAGCTGGGACTAAACAGACTGGAAGGATTAATTGTTAGTCTGCTTTCCTCATGAACAGAATCGATTGAACAGAACATATTAGTGAACTCCTTCATTGCAGGTTTCTGAAATAGTTTTCATAGTCCTATGGATGAAAGGAGTTGCCTGTGATTTACTGCCCAGTATTCTCCATAAACCAGTCCTTGTCTGGGTTTCAACAAACAGCACAGGTAGTAACGTTGAGCTCTGTGCTGTTGTACCTAGAGTTCTACCAGACCCTGAACTATTGAATTTGAATTGTGCTTCAGAGCTAATACACTATTTTATACTGACAGTAAGTGAATGTAGAGCTATTGCTATCCTGTTCAAGGAACATCACTTGTACTGCATGAATTTTGTGCCAAGACTGAATATCCAATGTGTGTTTTCTACGTATCATTAAGTACAGTTCATATTATTTCCTGTGATGTGACTGACAGGATATTGAGTCTGTTAGGCTCTGATTTTGTAAATGTTATAGTTGCAAAATGAACTCCATCAGTGAAAAAAATCTGTTACTGTCTACCTAAAGAGTTGTTCTAAGAGAATAGATATTATTTATATTCACGTGAGCTAGATTTTAGTTACTGATCTAATTAGTAAAATAGAGTTCCAGTTCCCCTGAAAACCCTCAGCACTCATTTATCTCTCAACACTTACATTTAGGAAATGCACATTAATGGTGTAAATGCAAAGGATCTGAATACAGTTCTTGGTTACAGAACTTCAAAGGGGGATTTCATGTTACACCTGAATGCAAATTAATTTCATCAATACCATGATCCCAGTGCTACCAGTTGTGTAGAATGAGTAGTTCTACAAAGCAATAGGAAGGAATGACTGTAATATGAGTAGACATTGATCTAGCTGTGATGTCTGATGTGGGCAGTGAGAATATAGTGATGTGTGTTTGTGGAGAAAGGGAGATGTACTGACAACACATGAGTATTTGTAGGTCAGTAAGTGATTGAAAAGCAGAAGCAAAGGTGGCATCATAATGTGCAAACATTAGAAGGTGCAAACTCGCCTTGCTAACAAGATTGAAAACAATGAACCAAATTCCATGATTCTGTAGATGATGTCAAAAGTTGGGTGGATATGCGATAAAAATGTGAAATGCTGCTTTTGATAAAGAAGGGATTATATCAGGAAAAGTTACTGTGTTTTATTGTCTTGCTGCCTTTTCCTGCTACTTCCTTAGTGTTCTGCTTCTAATGTATTTTACTATGTCAAACCTGTTATCTCTCTGCAGTATCGGTTTATGATATACAAAATATTCTTTTTGATTATTATGTTATAATTCTGGAATGAGGTTGTTAAAGGTTTTGCAAGTGTTTTCCTGCCATATTTGTAAATTATTGCTATTTTCTTTTTTCATTGCTCCCAAGATTTTTACATGGCTCAGTAGCAAGCAGTAAAGTTGGCATAAATGTTATTTTCTGTGCTGTGTTACTTTCTAGAAGGGTAACATCATAAATATTACCTGGCCTTCCTTTAGAGTTCTCTGAATGTAAGCTGTTGCATAGAAAAGAAATTCTGTGTAGTAGGGGAAATTCTGCTTTCCTACTGGTAAGTTTTAAAACCAAAGCTAATGATGCTTGTGATTAGGAGGTCTGTGCTACACTGTTTTTAAAGCTTACTAGTCAATTGTGTGCTTATCCTATTAAAATCTCTGGTGTACCTTTTAATCACACCAACATGTCACAGACTTCAGGTTTTGCTGTAATTTTTTTCCTTTTTTTTTTCCAAAGTTCTGTATTTTAGTGGCCAGCTAAAATTTAAAGGCATATTGTTTTAAAAAAAATTAGTTCATAGTAAGATTAAAAGTTAATGTATTTATAAATGGTATCTATTATTAAATACCATCAACCAATGGTAGATAGTGTCTTAGTGTCTAAATAGTAAAGATATAATGATTATTTTATTTATACTGCTATTCTGTCCTTAACACAAGCAAGTCCATATCTTTTCTTATATTTTTGAAATAATGAAAATTAATTTTAAAATTACAAATTTTAATTTATTTTCCTTGAATTACAGTGGAAAGCTGTTACTGTGCAAATACAAAATCAGTTGCTTTTTGTAGTCCTGTCCATATGTTTTTGCTTATTTTTCCCAGTTGTTTATTGTAAAAGAAAAGGATGTTAAAAATCTTGCATGAGTTTGTATATATAAAATCACTGTGGCTAAAACAAAAGAGGCACACTTTGTAGATTCCACACAAAAGATAGTTTATTCAAAAAACTCCATGGAGAGAAAAAAGACAGGTAAAAGCCCCAACTAACTTCTAATTCCAGAATATATACTCACCTTCTTCCCACCCATAGCTGCATCTCATAGGTTGAAACCACAGTGTCTATAAATCTCATTACAGCTTTTAATTGGATGGCACTTTTGGACAAATGTTCACTTTTGCTGTGAGAAAACTTATCTCCTAACATTCCTTCTCATGGGCAGGCTGACCTAAAACCTTCTTATCTTCCTTTGCTTTTGCTAGCTTGTTGGCCTTTCTCACAGAACTATCTTGCACCTGTGGCGGTCCCGTGGCATAGTGGAGAGTACTCCGGTCCCTGACTCCCAAGGTCGCGAGTTCGAGTCTCAGTGGGACCGTCCCCAGCAGTTCAAGCCTCCCTGCCATCCCATCCCGTCAGATCTCGGATGCGAAGCAGGGTCAGCCCCGGTCAGTACCGGGTGCTGTGACAGTCCCAAGGAGACTTCACTGTCACTGTCCAAGCTTGCTCGGCCGTGGCAAATGAACCTTAGGACTTAAACGGTAGGGCCAGCTCTGCGCACACTGTGCCTCACCTAAAAAAATCCACTGCGCAGGCTCGGAGGGCACACCCACGTGGGGTGAGCCCTTCCCAAATCTTCATTCGCGAAGATTGGCCATTATCTCGCACCTGTTAAGAGGCCCCAAAACTCTGTTTGCTATTCTAAAAACCCTTTTTCTTAACTCAAAAATCTCTTATTATTCCTACAGTTTATATATACTGTCTCTGTGTATTTTGGGACAGCTATATTGGACACCTAAAACTGAAGGATTGAGTACTGGGCAAGGTTTTGATAGACCACAGTAAACCTATGCTCAAATGGTCAACAAATGCTGGCGGTCACTGATCCTTTTGGAGGGTGTGCTTTGCTCACCTGGTTGCCATTGCAGTTGAAAATAATATTCCGTTGCTCAATATTATATTGAGGAAGAGAATATGATCTAGGCATGAATGTAAGAAAGATTGAAACAGTTGCATAAAAATTGTTGAGCATAGTCTTCAAAAGAAGAAACAAACAACTCCAGTGTTATTTGGGGTAGCACCTTTTCAAGAAAGCTAATAATTTTGTGGACAAATCCTTTAGTGAAATAGAAAAATAAGTGTGTGAGGAAGAAGTTGTATAGCATCCAAGGGTACAAAGAAGTGGTTGAATTTTATAATTCATTTTTTAATTTAATAGAGGGAAAAAACCTACATGAAATAGTTATGGTTGGAGATGCAACTCCCTGTGATCCAGTTAAAGCAGTGAAGCCACCCACTTAAGATGATTTTAAAATAATGTTTGGTTTCTGACCAGTGAAAATACTATAAAAATGCAGAAAAGAACACTGGAGAGGAAAAAAAGCCTTGTCATTCCTCTTTTGCTTGATTTCTGTTTTCTAATGAGAGACTGCAGTCAAGTGTCATTTGAGAGAAGAGGCAGAGATATTTTTCTGCCTGGCAGCCACGTGGATGATAAGGATGGAGGAACATGTTTCAGAGGTTGTTGCATTGTTTGAAGCATTAGTTTACTTGGGTCTGCTAAACTAAGCACCTCTTAGTCCAGTGTGGTGCCCAGCTTATTGGCTGTCTGAAAGAACAAGGAACGTGTTCCTAAATCTTGCAAGTATTTGTAGGCCATCCAGAATGGGTACTTGAAACACCAGAGTAGGGGGGGACTCTCATGTTTTGTAAGAGAGTACAAATTTCTGCTGCTGAACTCATCTGCTGGAGATAATTAGGATAGTGAATATGGCAAATAATATCAGCTCTAGTATTTGGTGTGAATAGGCAGTTGGTTCTCTGTGCTGTGAATGAGCTTTGACTTAAAATACCTTTTTAAGCTCTGCACTTGCATGAGAAGAGTGATACTGAGAGTAAGTAATAGTTCTGGATGTTTCAGTCCAGTCTGTGGGCATACTCAATCCTTAATTTAAAGTCTGCCCTCTAACAGAAAAATCTGCACAAAGTTATCTGAGAATACTTAGTCTACATATATTTCAAAGAACAAGAAATAATATTTATCTTAATAGCTTTGCACTCCCGTTCCTCTCTATATTCAGTGCTGGTACAAAAAATGTGAAATGCAGTGTCTGATTTTGGTGTATTTCACCATTCATTACTGCTTTGAGGGGAAATCTGCATTTATAATGTATCTGGAATTATATTCTAAGAGGAATATTCATGATTTCTACAGGATGGACATTAGTTGTAGTTAGGAACCTTAAATATATCCTTAATGAATATCTCCATGCTTTTTTTTCTTTCTGTGAAGTATGTGTATTTCCTAAAATTCTGTGTTTGTGACAGATGAGGATCTCTGAAAATGGAAATGCTGAAAGCCTATTTAAATTGGTGGTTTATAAAGCAAAATGATTGTTTGTTTTGAATGAGAGTTAATGTCCAAAGATGGCTTAAAAAGAAACCTGTGAAAAAGTGTTGGACCACCTTCGAATTTGTTTGAAATGATAAAAAATTATGAAATACTGTTTAAAGGAGAGAAATGTAAAGCAAGTGTAAACTTTGCTATGAGTAGCACTTTAAAAATAAAAATGGTTTAAATCTTTTTCAAACTGAGAAATTTTTTACCAATGCACTGAAGTCTCATATCAAAATTCAATAAGGCATTGTATTTATTCTCCTTTTAATGCTAAATCACAGAATCATAGACTCGATTGGGTTGGAAAAGACCTCTGAAACCATCAAGTTCAACCCTTGGGCCAACTCCAGTCCCTTTACCAGATCATGGCACTCAGTGCCACGACCAATCTGCGTTTAAAAACCTCCAGGGATGGGGAATCCACCCCCTCTCTGGGCAGCCCATTCCAATCCCTGAGCGCACTCTCTGTGAAGAATTTTTTTCTCCTCTCCAACTTCAATTTCCCCTGGCAGAGCTTGAGCCTGTGCCCCCTTGTCCTATTGCTGAGTGCCTGGGAGAAGAGACCAACCCCCACCTGGCTAGAACTTCCCTTCAGGTAGTTCTAGACAGTGCTGAGGTCACCTCTGAGCCTCCTCTTCTCCAGGCTAAACACCCCCAGCTCCCTCAGCCTCTCCCCACAGCACTTGTGCTCCACTCCCTTCCCCAGCCTCGTTGCTCTTCTCAAATCAAATCAATAGGAGTGTTTGTAAGGACCAAAGAAGACGCTATATAAGGCAGTAGCGTGCAGTATGGTAATTTCCAATTTTCAAGGAATAAAATACAGCTCCTCTGGTAGAAATGTTGTTTCTCTTCATTACTCTATTAACTTGCTTAAGTACTTTTAGTTTAAGGATGAGATTCCTGAGACTACTTATCTCTTTTAAGTTGATGACATGAAAATAGCATATAACTAAAAGAATTAAGCTTGCACATCAGAATGTGTAGTCCCGGAATTAAACGTGTGTAAGTGGAACTCTCTTGTGAATTTTTTAGCAGGAAGCAGAAGCTTACTAAAAGAAAGTTTTGTTTTCAGAAACAGATGTTTTTGTTTTGTTTTAGTCATCGTTCAGTCAGGAGTTTCTGAGCAAGGGTTTATACATACAGGTGTTCGAGTATGCTGAATCAGTTTGTTAATCTGTTATGGTTCTCTGCAGTTATTCACGCTGTACCCAGAGGGAATTCTTAACAGTTTTGTTTTATTGATATATAAGTATCATGTTTTTAACAGATGACAACAAAATTATTAGAAGCCAAAATGCCTGGTATAAAAGCAGTTTCTGGTTGTGATTAATAATGAGAACCCATGGTATTTGATTTGTTTCCCCAGATATTGATAGGTGATATGCAGTGGGTTTGCATATGGATAAAGCAGTCACAGAACTATAGATTATCTGAAGTTGGAAGGGGACTGTTAAGGATCAGTGTCCTACTGCCTGCTTCTTTCAGGACTACCTAAAACTATATCACATGACTAAGTGATGTCCAGATGCTCCTTGAATTCTGACAGGCTGCCATGACCACTTCTCCGGGGAGCCTGTTCCAGTGCTCAGCCACCCTCTCAGTGTAGAATCTTTTCCTAATATACAATCTGAACTTCCCCTGCTGCAGTCTCAATCCATTCCCTGTGTCTTATAGATGGTCACCAGAGAAAGGAGATCAGCATCTCCCCTCTGCTGCCTCACTTGAGAAAGTTCTAGACTGTGATGAGGTCTCCCCTCAACCCTCTCTCCTCCAAGCTGAACAAACCAAGTGACCTCAGCTGCTCCTTGCAGGTCTTGTCCTTGAGACCTTTCACCCTCTGTGTCGCCCTTCTTTGGACACAATCTAATAGTTTGTCCTTATATTGAGATGCCCCCAACTGCCCACACTATTCCAGGTGAGGCCACCCCAGAGCAGAGTGGGACAATCCCCTCCCTCGCCCGGCTGGCAATGATGTGCCTGATGCCCCCAGGACAGGGTTGGCCCTCATGGCTGCCGGGGCACTGCTGACTCGTGTTCAACTTACCATCCACCAGGATCCCCAGGTCTCTCTCCACAGGGCTGTTCTCCAGCCTTTTGTTCCCTGGTGAAGAGATCAAAAAAAGTTTCCTTTGTACAGACATTTTCCTGCAAACAGTGGGATAAAGATTTGACTTTTTCAATATCACTGTGATACTTATTAGGCTTTCAGTGTGATTGCTGTAATCAAAGAGCTTGAGGCTTGTCTGTGCTGCAGTCTGTGGCAGCAAGTCATGATGTTATCTCCCCCTAACTCCAAGCTAAAGCCCCGACTAGGCTTTGCAGTGTGGGCACACCAACAGAGGGCTTAGGGAGTGCCCAGCTTAATGAATACTGGGACAGTTCACTGCTGAAGCCCCGCTGCCTCGGGTGCCCTGGCAAGTTTAAAGCAAAGGACATCTTCACTCTTAATGTGTGGATGTCCTCCCATACTTGCAGAAGACCAATGTAGTTTGAAGAAATCTCATGGAAAGGTATGGAACAGGAGTGTCAGAAATGATGGAAACATCACAGGAATGTAGGGATGATAAATTCCTTAGGATTCAGAAGGTATTCAGATTTTGTTATGAGAAGGACTGTATAAATTTTAAGTATATATGGGCAACCTATCTTATGACTATGTGTAGATCTATCCCCAGTAGGATTGCTGGTGGAAAAAGAAAATACATGTGAGGAAGTAGAGCTAACCTTTAAATCATTTTAATGTTATAAATTAATATTCTGCATAATAAAATGATTTTAAAAAAGAGAAAATGTTACTATAGCATACCCTTCTATCCTTCTCTTTCTTATCTGAAAAATTATTTTGAAGCAATGCTCCTATTAACAGTGGGAATAAAGTTATTTACAAAATCACCTGGAGCTCCACGTATAAGAGAAAAATTGAGTCCACAGCATTTGTGATGTTATTATATTCTTTTATAGGAAGGAAATTCAGTTATTTGCATCTTAAAGGAATTGCTCCCTATTGCTAGACACTAATATTTTAGTGTGCATGCTACATAACTTTTAATTTTATATTCAGTGCTAAGGGACATAAGAAAAGTCATGTATAAACAATATTTTTATATGTTTCTTCGTAGTTTTTTTTGTCCTATCCCAGAAGCTGAAAATTGTGCAGATAATAAACATGAGTCTAAAAGATTGTCATAAAGTTTTAAAGCTAGGTATGACATCCTGGATAAGAAAATCACAAATAAGTAGTGGAGTGCATAGCCATGTGCTTTGCAGAAACAGTGGCCATAATTGTTGCTGGTACTTAGGACACATTTCTAAGTTTTTATGATGTTGTGACTGTTCTCCATCTCTTTGATCTCACTCTTTGTGTTATATATTACTGGTCTTCAATAATCAGTCAAGCACACTGGTTTTGTGAAGGTGGAGGTTTTTAAATAACATTTCCAAACTAGACCAGAGTGGATGGTTATTCTGTGTATTATGGTATAATGTCTTATAAGTTGTCTTTTGAGAGAAAATGTTTTCACCATTTCAAAGAAAAAGTTATTGTGAAGTAGCAATCATTGTTGTACCTTGCATGGCAGATCTGTCTTTATCACATCATTGCTCTGACTGACCCAAGACCCAACCAGTGTGTTGCTTCAGAGTGACAGAGCCCACCTGAGGTCTGTGGTCTTTTTGCATCTTCTGTTGTTTGGGACAAACAGAATCACGGGGATGCCTGGTCATGATGCAGTTTAAACTATGTTCAAAACAATTAAGACAGTAACCATAACCCTACTGTTTATCCAGTATTGTGTTATGAAATCCAGAATGATCCCTTCAGGGATTGACTTGAGATCCATCACCACAGGTGTTTAAAAGGGTCCACACCTGCAAAGGGTAGAGCCTCTGTGTGTTACTGTGTGCTGGCCCTTGGCTGTTGCTCTAAATCCACTGGATTCTTCATGTATTTAAAGGATTGCCTGTTGTCCTTTGGACCTTGCTGGGTGTGGTAGTTGGCACCTCCCTTAAACTCCCCAAATTACAAATGGTCATTCTGAGCAACTTTTAACATTCAGTTTTCCTTGGAAGGCTAAGCTTGTTTGGGTTTGTTCAAATACTGCATTCCAAGGAGAATTTTAAATATATTGTAAAACACTATAATAGTGCTCACCCTGAAAGTTTTACATCTTGGAGCAAGGCCATGGAATGTACTTCCTGATGATCAGAGGTCCTGGAGCATGTGGCAGACACAAATGCTGAGAGAACAAGTTTCATACAACCGTTGCAAAGAAGTCTTGCGGGGGGGAATCTTATTCCAGCCTGTATTTACCTCATGGGACAGTACAGAGAAGATGAAGCTTGACTTGTCTTATCAGTCCACAATGGAAAGGCAAGAGTATGAACAAAAGCTGGAAGATGGAAAATGCCAGCTTCATATAGAAAGAAACCTTTTGCTGTGAGGAGGGTAGCCAAACACTGGAATGAGGGTTGTTGTATTATCTCCCTGCCTGGAGACTTGACACTCATGTGGATGCAGCCCCGAGTCTGCCCTTGGCAGGACTGCTTTGAGCAGGGGGCTAGACTAGAGAGCTCCAAAGGTGCCTTCAGCCTTATGTCATTGTGTGATCTGATGCTCTCAATCCAGTCCATCTTCCTGAAAAACAGCCAACTGAACACAAATTGCCCCACATGTTATTTCTTGGCAGGTAGCCACCATGCACTGAGCCCTACCTGGAGTTAGAGGCATGAACTGCCCTAGAATCCAAGCCAGGAGTGTTTCAGGTGAATCTGTGTTTCTGACGACTTCTATTTCCTGTTTCCTAGCAATTTATATGCTTTGACCTTTAAGTAAGCAAGGTGGATGCACTGAAGTGGCAATGCTTATTCAGCTGCCTTGGCTCCACTCCCGGTGCTTCCTTATCTGAGCCATCTACATTTCATACTGCACGGGGGTGGTGTTTTATGAACCAGATCCAAGGCAGACTGTAGGGCAAGCT
Source organism: Sakesphorus luctuosus (assembly GCA_013396695.1). NCBI lineage: Eukaryota > Metazoa > Chordata > Aves > Passeriformes > Thamnophilidae > Sakesphorus > Sakesphorus luctuosus. The sequence continues at coordinate 264,925 of VWZD01004039.1, forward strand.
TGAGTGGATGGATGTATAAAGTCCCTGAGTGTTTCTGCCAACTTGTTTTGTTTCTCAATAAATTTAAACATTATGCAAGGTACCTTAAATGAGTCTTGTGATTTTTAGCATTGTTCTGAGCAGGTTAGTTTTGGTTTTTTGGGGTTTTTTTGGTTTTTTAATTTTGTGATTGGTTAATTTGAATATTGTTGCAGAGGATTTTCCCTGATGATTATATTTTTACTGAGAAACAGTGCAGCTTTGACCTTTAACAAAACATGCTAACTTCAGCTTTGCATATGACTGCTAAAGTTGATGCTACTGGATTTTATTTCTTAGAAAACTGGAAAAGTGTCCTCTAAAATGAAATGGAAAACAAATGTACTCAAATGTTAACTAAGACCTTTCTTTTTAACTCTGTGACCTTTGGAACAGTTAAGATTTTTAGAATATTTGAAATACCACAAAGACTTTTGTAGTGTTTAGGTCATGCATCCTACATAAAAGAACCCCAAAAACCAAAACCACACTTGTAAAAACACAGAAAAGACATGAATTTTTGCTGTTATAGGGTAATCATATTTCTTTTAATTAGGTAATCATATTTCTTTTAATTATAATTTTAGATTCTATTCAAGTTCTCCAGTACTTCATTTTATAGTGTATTATTCTGTCTAACCTATTCCAACGGGAATGATTCTGTTATTGTCCCCTCAGTTTAGCCTGAATAAAGTGGTTATGACCTTTTTTCTGTGGTCACTGAACATTGTATCAGAAATTTCATTTTAGTTGTCAGATCTGTCTGTCAGTCTTGGGAACTTATGGCAGAAGGGTGTTCAGCTTATGTTCCTTAATGATGGATGTCACCAGGAGCAGGAGTGAGGGAGCACCTCGAGACAGCCCTGAGGCTTGGATAGGCACACAATGGGTGCTCATGTTCTCTCTCAGTTGTTCTGCACATGCAAAGTCTTTTACCATCATACAAAGTTCAGAATGTAGATTTTCTGAATCAAGTTATTCTCCTTCTTCAACAGTTGTGGCTTGGCTTGGTTTGGTTGTTTGGTTTTTTTTTTTGTCATAAAACTGTTTAGCATTCACATATTCTTTCATCATGCTTTATTTGAGCGTTTTTGATAGAAGTTTTGTGCATAACCCTCAGGATCTTGTGATTTTTCATGTAATTAAAATCCTCTCAAGTTTTTTTGACACCTAATACTACTCGCTTTCAGTTTAATTTGCACTCCTTTTCAAAGCAGCTCTGAAGCCTGTGTGTGTTCTGTACAATGCATCAACAGTCCCAACTCCACATGTACAGTGATGCAAGATGTGTTGCCGTTGTCACTTAGGAATGAGATGATATGGTGAAGTAAAAATACAGTCTAATAAAAATATCTGTTTAATCCTTTGTTCTGGTCAGGAGAGCACACTGAACGGTACACATTTAAAGAGGAAGTATTGCAGTGATAGGCAGAAAAACATTGTGCAGGTTGTTCCCTGTGTGGATTTTGGGTGCGTCATCTCAAAAAGTTCACAGCAGAACTGCAAAAAGTGGCAAAGAAAAGAGATGCAGATGATCAAAGATCTGGAATGGCCCATGTGAGAGAGATGACTCTTCTGAATGCTTTAATCTGTAAGGTGGTGGTTGAGGGGGCACCATCACCTTTACACATATGTAGTTTACAATTAGGTAAATAGGGAACAGTATTGCTGTTCGCTGTATCCACTAACATAAGATACGTGTTACAAGAACTAAAGAAAACTTGCAGTTGGGTTCTTAAAAACTGACTAAATGTGATACTGTTTCCTGTAGGGTTATGTTCAGCTCTCAGCTCTGTTCCATACTTGAATTAAAACAATAGACTGGACAGGTTAATGGAAGAAAAATCTGTTGAGAGCTGTTATGTTCAAAGAAATCTGCTCCTGGCTGAAAGTCCTTGGGCTGCGACTTTCCTGAGGCTGAGGAAAGTGTTTTGTGTACTTGTCTTGTACTTGTAGGGCTTCTTCAGTTGCCAAGTATTTTGGGTAGGTTGTTTGGGTAGGTAGACTTTCTGTTAGAACTGAGTCAGATTCTGCTTTATGTACTGAAAATGCGTGCATGGGAACCATTCTGTATTGTAAGATTTGGGGAATTTGCCTTTCTACTCCCATTTTTCTATGAGAAACAAGTTTCATTTTTTATGATTTAAAAGGATTGACTTGTTTTATGAAGTAAGTTCTTTCTTAGAGAAATTAGCAAGTTAAAAATACACAGCTCTGAGTTATGAGGTTAATTTCCAGTCTTTGCTGTTTATTTGACTGGCTGTAAAGAGGTTGATATTAAAAAAATGAACAGTGATTTGGAGAATTCAGAAAAAAATTTTGAGCATGAATTTCTTTAAGAATTAGTGTTTACTCAGACTCTCTGTTTACGGAGAACTTTCATAGTTCTCCATGTTTAATGTAGCACATTTCTGCAGTATTTGTAAAACATCAAAGCTGTTTTAACTTAGTCATTATAATTAGACAATTTTCCCACTTATTAGAGGAAAAAGTATTTGGGAGGTAATTGGGAATGAGTAAATGGATAATTGCTCTCCTTTTTAATTAGAGATTTAACTGGCATCACCGTCTTCAGAAACCACACACCTTTCCTCCAAAAGTTCCGTAGCATTTACTGCCTTTCTCCTATATTGTAATTTAAATAATGCAACAAAAGTAGTTAATCTTCTGGCTTGGTAACTGGTTCTGCTGTGAATAAGAGCAAACAAATTAAATTCTTTGTCTGCCTTTGTCCATCCTCCCCCACTTTTGTCAGTAAATGGTAAATCTCACTTCCCATTCTTTAAGCTTTTTTTTCCCCCCATTCTCGTAGTCTTGCAGTGCCTGCACGTTATACACATTTAATTTTGTTTAGTTCTTTTCCCATAATCAGATGGGAATCTGATCAGTTTTGTAATATTTGTGTATATGTGTGTGTATATATAAAATATACATGCATATATATATATGAGACATTATTTTATGTTGGTAATCCCAAATCTTTATGACCTTGTAAATGCTGTATTATGTGACACGAAACAGAAGAAATGAGCCTGTGCCTGGAGCTGTGTCTCAGTGATTGTGAGCAGCAGAGGAGGGAGCAGGGAGAGCAGCAGCTCTGGGAAGCTGGCAGGGCTGCTCTGGTTTGTGGCTGCTGCACACCGCGGGGCTGGCTGGAGTGCAGCCCTGCGGCGTCTCCTCCTGCCCACCCAGCCTGGGCAGTCACAGGGCACGTGGAGACCTGGGGAACAGGAGGGGCTGTTGCTCTGTCCTGCAGGTGTGTGAAACTGCAGGTGCTGAAAAGACAGCAAGTTTCTTTCTAACATTAGACTTCTCAAGTCTAGTACCAGATTATGTCCTTTATGACCTTTCTCTATCAAGTTATAGGGAGAAATCACAACCTTGCTATGGTTTGTGTGAATTTTATGAAAAATTTTAAATGGGTCATAAGAAAGCACTGCCAATGTTTACACAAAGGGATTAATGTCTACATTGGAAGACTTCTTTATTTTTGCTGTAAAAGCAATATTAAAGCAAAATCTCATTTCTTCCAGACTTTGTGTTTGTCAGGCTGATTAAGAGCAAATTGCCAATTTGCTATTCCTACTAACGTAAATGTCAAGACAAAGAGAAAGCATGTAAAGGGAACACGTATACTGAAGTAAATCTTAGAGGTGTGCTTTTCAGAATAAAATTTATTGATCTTGTGACCAGATTGTTACTGTGACAGTATCACTGTTCTGTCAAACAGCTGAGAGATATCTCTTAATCTCATCTAAATAAATACTGGTGTAGGAGTGCGGCAGTTGCTGACTCTACCTTTATTGACCAGCTGCATTCTGATGACTAAGGTACTGAGCTATTGTGTGCTTCACAATAGAGTTTGTAAAAGAATACTGAATGCCTGTGAATGGTTTGTGGCTTGCAGAGGGTTCCACATGATGAATCTGAACTCAGATAATTTATCCAGAAATTTGTCTGGTTTTGCTTCAGTTGTGTGTTCTTTACACATTCCTTATGTTAATGCCTTCCTCAAGAGTTCATATTGCAGGGTGATAATTAGATTTTAGAATGTCAGTCTTTAAAAAAAGCAAAACAATTTAAATCTTAATATTCTACTTTTGACTTTGTTTTTGACTGTAGTCATTTACGCTTTGTCTTATATGCTTAGTTTCAGTATATTTTGTTTTAGAAAATGTTTTTAAAGGCAAGCTTAAAAATCATTGCTTTGCTAAGGAAGATTCTTAAGCACTGTTTGGTGGGTGATGTTTTTAATCTTCTATTGCTATGTCATGTGATTCGATATGGAGTTTAGCAATAATTTACATCTTTAGAAAGAAAAATCAGGTTTCTTTCAGATACATATTTGAGTTAAGTGTCTTTTCTCCTTGGTGCATCCTTTATTCACTTGACTAAAGCAGAAAGGATGCATACAAGGGTTGATAGTTCCTTTCACTACTGTAGAGAGCCAGGAATCATTCTACAGTCCAATTCATTTGTTACAGTGTGTTCTGAAGTTCCACATTTGTTCGCCCTGTGTCGGGTTCTGGAGCAGGATTTGAATTCCCTGCACGTAGTTCTCTTCAGGGCTCACATCTGGATGGCACTGCAGGAGCATATTGCTGAAAGGAGACAGGATAGCAGTTTTGATGGTAACAATGGAGTCTGAGAAAATACTGGATGCCTGAATAAGATTCCATTAAAAAGGGGGGAGTGAGAGGGATGTCTAATGCAGTCCATTTAATGCAGAACTCTCCAGAGAGTGAAGTGGGGATTATGGCTGCTCCCCTGCTTATTAAAGACTGGTATAGAAGATGCTTGTCGGGCAAATGGTATCTCCATAACACACACTCTAATACTCATGAATATGTTTCTAATTATATCTTAATGATCTCAGCCACAAATAGGAAAACAAAAATCTTTGTCTCCCTGAGTGGTTACCTTAGTGGCTGCAGGATTGGCAAGGTTTAGATTTTCCATCTCCTCTCACTAATCCCAAGGGACTTCATTGTGAGAAATGAGACTTGTTTATGATGGTGAATTAGATTGCTGTAAAAGGTTATTTCAACAGACAGTTGGGAAATCATAATAGAATAATTTAGTAAAAATGGGGGCTAAAGTATGCTTAATGAAACATGATTAGATTTAATTTTCTTGCTATTTCCATCATTAAAGGTACATTATCCTTTCTCAGACCTCATTTGGGCTCTTTGCCACGGACCCACTCTTAGTAACAGACTGAAACTTGCATGTTCCATTAGGATATGAAAATGGCTAATGATACCCCTCTCTCCTCTACTGGCTTTTGTAAAATTTCTGTTACCAGCTTTTCAGATATATTTTAGCTGTTTTCGTCTTTGATCCTTTTATTCTCTCTTACTTCTATTGTACACGTTTTTCAACATGAATAACTGTTCAGGGAGAATAGGTTGAATGAAATGAAGTGGAAGACTAATGTAACTACTTAATAATTGTGCAGTGGATTATTAAGAGCAATTAAAAATTGTTAATTGAGTTATTACTAGGATTCTGTGTTCTAACAAAGTTAGTATTTTGATCACTTCATATAAAATATGTTTCTATGCTGTCTTAGTCTAGTGGTACAATTGTTCAGGGAGTTTTTTGTTTGGTTGGTTTGTTTCTTTTGGTTTGTTTTTTTTTTAAGTTGAGTTTTGGGGTTTTTTTTTAATTATGTTTCTTTATTCTTTCCTTTTACAGTTCAGTGACACATTGTGTGACATCACATATGGGCTAAAATTTCTGTCTGGCCTCTAGTATCAATGACTTTAGCTTTTGTTGATATTGTATGCCTGTCTCTCAGCATCAAAAGCCGACTCTGATCTAAAAATATCCGGCTCCTTTTCAGGCTCTGAGTTGGTATGAGAATAAAACTGCTCTTTGTCAGTAGACAACTTGGACAGAGCAGCAGAACCTTGCTGGTAGGAACTTGTCATGCCTCCGTGGTTTTCAGGACTCCAGTGTGTTGTTTGGAGGAGGAGAAATAGGGATTATTTCAGTAGTATCATGATGTTGTTCCAGTTTGGATGGAGGTTTCACTGAGAAGGGCTTCTTTTGTTCGGGGTGAATTTTCTGCTCCAAGTTGCAAGGGAGGCAGAGGAGAAAGGCAGAGGCTCAGGGGAGCCAGTGGCTTGTTAATCCGAGTGCTCTGGGGAAGGGCCCAAGTGGAGATCCCAAGTTCAGAATCACCAAAAAGGAACATCTGACAATGGGCTTCTGAAGCTCAAAATAAGTATTTTGACTGCTAAGCAAGATGTTTTACTAAGGTGTCCCACCATCTCCTACTGAAATGTCTTTGGTTTCTGTATATTAAATTTTTCTTGTCACAGGCCTTCTGATGATCTGGACCTTGGCTGAAACTGTGAACTAAAACAGCTGAAGTCCTCTATGCTTCTTGTGAGACAGTGATCCCCTGTGGGGTACAGGTGGTGTGAGAACACTGGCAATGTTTGAGGGGTTTTTTTACATCTTAAACATTTGAGGAATTGGAAAGTCTAGCCCTGTTTTGAAACAGCGTAGAGTCTCAAGTAATTGATTTTTTTGGTGTTGGTGGAATAGTTTCATTTGAATTTTGTAGGCCACAGTTAAACTAATTGGTGAGAAAACGTGTGTATTTATACTCACATGTGTGTGTCTGTATATATTTAATGTATCCTGTCCTTCTTTTGGAGTAATAGACATAAGTTCTCATATAATCATTTATCATCTGTTTGCTACTGAAATGAGCTGTATGAGGGGTAAAAACCTGTCACTTTTTAGGGGGTTGAAGGCACTGTGGTACGCTACAAAGGCAATGGAGTCACCCATGTTTCCAGGCAATAATTCCATTAACAGTGGTGAAAAGGTGAAAGATTTGAATTGAACCTGTGCTTGAAAGAAAACATGTCTTGATCACTGGAATGTGTATCTGTCATTAAGTGGAACTTACTTTTGTAACCTATAGCAATTTTCAAACCTGTATTCTTAAAGTTAATTTCTTAAGTCAATATGGAGGTATCTAAATAGAAATGACTTAGGGGAACAGATAGGGCAAGACGATGACGAAAACTATAATAAATTATTTGGAGATTAGCCTGAAAAGATGTACAAAAAGAAAAATGCTATTCACCATATTCTTAATAATAGTAATAACAAAATGCAGTATAACTTCGTCTGTCTTTGTGAAAGAAGCAGGACTTGCTTAGAGGAGCCTCCAGTTTTGCTGATGTGAGTAATTTTTGATTGCCTGTGATCCACCTGTTAATCTTCTATGAAAATGGATAAATGGTGAGTGAGGTCATATGTAGCAACAAGAGGTGTACTTTCTTTCAAGTCATAGCATCTGGTACTGTTTTTCAAATGCTTATGAGCAGCAGAATTAGTTTCCTTTCCTTGTGTTCCTGTAGATCTGAGTTAAGCTTTTGAACTTTAAGTCATACTCTTACTCTTCTTTGTGATGTAGGGCTTGACTTCAGAACAGGCGAGAGTAAGAGTGTTTGGAAGTGGTGCTGGGCTTGTGCTGGGCACAGAGTACCTTGGGGACAATCACTGGGGTTCCAGCTGAGCCTGTAGTGCTGAGTGTATCTGTGCTGGGAATTTTTCAAACTGGCTGCTGCCTGGCACTGTTGAGATTGCCACCATGGGAGCAAGACTCAGGCCATTCCAAAATTCATTTTGCTATGTGCTTTTTCATATTCTACATGAAGCGATTTCTGTTTTCCGTCTCTCCTTCCTAGTTTAATATCTGAGTGATGAGAACTGTTTGTCCTCTATGTCTGTCTTGTATTTAATTGCAGCTGCTATGTGATAACATGGATGTTTCACTCAAGTAAGCAAATCATACAAGCATAGAACAGTTTGGGTTCAAAGGAACCTTTAAAGATCATCTAGTTCTAACCCCCCTGCCTTGGGCAGGGACATCTTTCACTAGACCAGTTTGTTCAAAGCCCTGTCCAGCCTGGCCTTGGAACATTTAGAGGAATGGGATACCTACAGCTTTTCTGGGAAACCTGTGCCAGCATCTCACCACCCTCATTGCAAGTAATTCCTTCCTTATATGCAATCTGAATCTACTCTCTTTTAGTTAGGTGCCCTCTTAAATTCACAGGAGTAGTAATCTGTTAGAATCATAGAATCGATCGGGTTGGAAAAGACCTCCGAGATCATCAAGTCTAACCCTTGGTCCAACTCCAGTCCATTTACCAGATCATGGCACTCAGTGCCACGGCCAATCTGTGTTTAAAAATCTCCAGGGATGGTGAATCCACCACCTCTCTGGGCAGCCCATTCCAATGCCTGAGCACTCTCTCTGCAAAGAATTTTTTTCTGCTCTCCAACTTCAATTTCCCCTGTCAGAGCTTGAGCCCGTGCCCCCTTGTCCTATTGCTGAGTGCCTGGGAGAAGAGACCAACCCCCACCTGGCCACAACTTCCCTTCAGGTAGTTCTAGACAGTGCTGAGGTCACCTCTGAGCCTCCTCTTGTCCAGGCTAAACACCCCCAGCTCCCTCAGCCTCTCCCCACAGCACTTGTGCTCCAGTCCCTTCACCAGCCTTGTTGCTCTTCTCTGGACCTGCTCCAGCCCCTCAATATCCTTCCTGAACTGAGGGGCCATACAAAGTTATTATAAAATTAATTTATCATGAACCTTATTATTAAAAATACTTTTTATAAATATAATAATAATTAGTAGTAGTAGTTTTAGTTATTTTAAGCCTAAAATTGCAAGTATATTTTTATTAATAATAATTACTATTATTGCCATTCTTATTGGCTGTCATTTCTTTATCCATTTTACTTCTTTCCCATCAGTCCTGGTTCAGATGCTGTTTCATGGTGCAGCATCACTGGCAGGCTGTTACTGGCTAAGGAAACAGTTGTCTCCCAGTATCAGTAAGTTCCAGGGGCTGGAAGATACAATTCCTGTGACTGATGTTGCATTCATGCTGTCAGTATTTGATAGAGCCAAGACGGGGCTGTAGCTTCATAAGTGTGTTTCTGAAATACATACTTGAAATATGACCTACTAAATGAACTTTGCTTTCGCTTTTGCTGGGGTCACATGTACAGACAGAGTAAGTATTAAATACAAAGCAGGAAGAAAACAAATAAAAGCATAAAAATCAAGATGAAATGAAAAAATAATATTTATGTCTCAGAACAACATAATGGAGATATCTATTCAATCTTTGGTTCTGCCACCACAGACAGAACTCCTTTAAAAGCAAACTCTGTAGAGTCTGAAAACTGCAGCAGCATTCTGCAAGAATTTAAGCAAGGAGAAGTGATGGTCATTTAACCTTGCAGTTCTGTCTTTTTAGTCTCTAGATTTATTTATTTGTTCTTTTTTATTTTTCATCTTGACTACATGCTGCTTCTTGTGGTAAACAGTCATAAAGCAAACTGATGTTAACCTTTCAAAGAATTTGATTATGGAATGGGGTTGGTGTCTTGTTTGTTGGACGCCACCTTAGGCTGATGTGTGATTTGTATCTCTGTGGGAGGTGCTTGAATAACAATAAACTTCCTTTCTGTTGTGTCTACAACAGAAAGAAAGTGTGTTTCTAGTTTTTACATAGAGTAAGAAACCGTACTTTTATTATTTTTTTTTTTTTAGTTTGTTCCAGTGGAGAAGCTGTTTGTCTATAAATACAAACTGCTCCTTCCAGGCGTGGCTCTTCTTTCTCTGAGAGCAGTGAGATTTTCGATGGCTGTAGGAGAACACTATATTTTTTAGCCCTGGATTTCATAAATACTTATTTTTGTGAACTGGCAATGAGAGAGGTAGCAAATGCTTTAAGCCTTATTTACCTTAAATATGCATATCAAATCCACTTGTACTCAGGAGAGTTTTAATCACTGTGGTGCACACACAGAGCTGGGACTACTCTGAATTCTGACCTTGCCTTCAAATTTTGAGTCTTTGCCCCAGTATCAGAGTTCGCTTCTGTTCAGACCACTGATTTCACCTCAGCTGCTTTTATTCTTGGACTTCATATACACAGCTTGGCATGAGAAGAAAACATTCATCTGCAAGTTCTGAGGAAGTGCCAAGATAACACTGTGATACATGGAGTATGAAAGTGTGTTTGTGTAATGCACATACTGTTTATCAGGGAACATTAACCTGAGATGGATTTGAAAATAGACATTATATACTACTAATTTATAGAAGAAGCATTACAGAGTGAGTTTACCCATAAACCCCAGTCCTATAGTTCACAAAAGTATTATAATATACAAAAAATATTTTTTGTTTCCTGGATTTTTAAGTGTTTAGTAATGTGATTGTGGTAAAGATTTGCTAATGTTCATATTCACTAATGAACTGATGAAAAAAACCTAAACAAAGCAACAAATCCAACACATAGGTGAGTCTACCATCTATTATACTTTTTTTTCAGTGTTCAGTCATCTGGAAACAAAAGTGCTAAAATGGAGGAGATTCCCAATTTTTTAACCTTCTGCAGTGTCAGAAGGAAGGGAGGGCCTGGTGATTGGAAAATTGTTGTAATTGGTGTTGAATCAGTCATAGATTGTCTTGACTATTGATAGTCACAGAAAAATTATGCCAAATAAAATCTCCCTATAATATTTCTTCAGAGTACACATGAATTTCAATCCTAAGCAAAGAACCTGACTGATTAAAAGATAATATTTATTGAGTATAGCACCACTGAATAGCACTGTTATTTAACAATTTTTTATTTACACTTTTTGCAAGGTAGAGTTTTCCCTTGCAGCACTCAGTTCATAATTTCTCTTGCCTTGCCTGCCCAGTGTCCTATGGGAGTGTAGTTTTCCTAGCGCATTATTGCTTGCCTGTGTAAGCTCAGGATAGGAACATGAAAGAAATGCCCTCTCTCTCTGGGGATAATAATGCTGGCTGTGTGACTCTCCAGCACTTCTGCCAGTCTCTTCACTGAGGAATGTTGTTGGTGCTCCTCTGTGTCCTGCCTTGTGCTTTGGTGCCTTGCTATCTGGTCTCTGAATCCCAAGGACCTGAGTTCAAGTCTCAGTGGGACCATCCCCTGGCAGTTCAAGCCTCCCTGCCATCCCATCCCGTCAGATCACGGATGCTCAGCAGGGTCAGCCCCGGTCAGTACCGGGTGCTGTGACAGTCCCGAGGACTTCACTGTCACTGTCCAAGCTTGCTCGGCCGTGGCAGATGGACCTCAGGAGTTAAACGGTGGGGCCAGTTCTGTGCACGCTGTGCCTCACCTAAAACATCCACTGTGCAGGCTGGGGAGAGCCCTTCCCAAATCTTCGTTTGCGAAGGTTGGCCATTATTATTATCATCTAGAAGAAGATGTAGCTTGCTGCTATAGGAATCACCTGAATGGGGAAGGGCTCGAGGGTAGTTTGCTGGGACATTGACACATAGCAGGATGTGTGCTTTGAGCTGAGTGAAGTGTTGATGGCTAGCAGAGTCTGATTGTTGGGTATTTTTGTTTTCTAAATGTATGTCTCTCTGGGAACATGCAAAATCTCTATGAACAGGTGTCTAAGAATGAGATTAACTTAAAAAAAATAAAGTGAGAATTTCCGGATGTTTTTCAGACTAGTAATTGGCTACTTAAATAATCCCTAAAATAACTAGTAATAGAAATTAAGGAATAATGTATTCTGAAGGTGCCAAATGTAATGAGACTGCACCATGAGTCTAAGTCACAGAAGATTCAGTAGATGTTTCCTTTTGATTTACTAGCCCTTCACTGTTTTCAGGATTAATGTAATATGAATAAACTAGTTATCATCATTCTCTGTTGCCTTTACAGATTGAATAAATGTGAATGTGTGGAAAAAAACTCAATGTATTTCAAACTAAATTGTATTTTGACTGTAGAAGGCATAAAGCAAGGAGTAAAATAAAAAATATCAAGCATGTAAATGTGTTTTTCCTGCCATTTTGGCAGCTTGAATATATCTGTCCTCAACCCAACTGCACTGTGGTAGGGAAAAGCATTATTTCCTCATTGAGACAGACATTTAATTTTCTTCACTTCTTTGTCAGCCCATGGCTTCTCATTCAATGCCTTTTTTGCCAACACCATTGAATTTTAAGAAAATCTGTGAGGATGAAGAACAGAACATTCAATTTGACATCAAGAGGGACAATGGGTATTTTTTCCTATCCCTTTTACTTCCTCTTAAAAGTCTAATTCTTCCTCAGTTTGGGGTTTTTTTTTTCAGCTGTGGAAAATGTCAGGAAAGCATTTCAGTCTCCCTCTTGCAAGCTCAGTAGGCAGTGTAAACTGAGCCAGTATTAGTTTTGGCTTCTAAATCCTGCTTGAGCAATTAGTTGTACTGGTGGGAGAAGAGGCAGAGACCCATTCCTTAACAGCTGATGGTGGATTAAGGAACACAGAGTATGGGAGACTTCATTCCTTGTGGTGGCAAAGTGTCCTTTGCATCAAAGCAAAATCCATGTAGAAAAAAGATGCCGCTCTGAGCTCTTTTAGAAAGAGCTTTTAATTAATGCTGAAAATGCAAGTCTGGTAAGTGAATGTTTTGGTATGGTAATTTTTGGCATGATGGTTGATTACAGCTCCCAAATGCCTTTGCAGTTCAGGTGCTTCAGTGCTACTTGAGACTCTGCAAAGCATCTACAGATTTGTGATTCTGAATATGATCTTTGTTGGTATCAAGAAGTTTAATTCTCCAGAGTGAGGTATTTGTGTAGCTTCTTTTTCATACTGTGTCTTTACTTGTTTGCAAATTTTTCTTTTAAGGGAATTTGAATGTTATTCTCAGTGAATAATTTTAATCCTTAGGAAGGTGCTTCCTTGGATACTTCTTTCTGGGTAATGGGAAAATAGTCTTGATGTGAAATTGCTTCTGAACGTCCTCTCTGTGAAGGAGCCTCACTCTGCTTGTGAGAGGAGCCTTCTCAGGCTTCCTCTGTTGACAGTAAAGAAAATTTTCCGTGAGAGTGTGTTCTTTCCCTAAGGTTTTTAGGTGCAAAAGAGGAAGTGTCGAGGTTTCATTTCTGCCAGAGATTTTGGTGCAATTTTGTGGGAAGAAGAAATTTTATTGTATTTCGAGATCTGCTGCTGAATTGCTTTGCACTTTATCTGTAACAGGGAAGGTAAGATTGGTCGTTACTGTTTTTTGTGCTGTGCTGCAAAAAAAAAAATATTTATCAAAAAAGTAGACAAAAAATGGTCCATGAATTTCACTGAATTCAATCATGAGTTTCCTGTTATTTGTTTGTTTTTGTTTTTCCCCCAAGAGGACTGTTTGATTCACTGAAAATTGCCTTTTAGAAACTTTGTGCTAATAGCTGCTAATATGTTTGTGGTCAGATAAATACGATGCAAAAGTAAAGACAATAACAAATTTTTACTCAAGATTTGGGACTTTAAAATTTATATGTTTACTTTAAAGAAGTATTAACATCTTCGAATCTTTCTCTTTTCATAGTGTATGTAGTGATATTGAGGACAAGCCTTCATAGGGTTTCCCTTTCAATAACCTTGAAGATTGTCTTCCTCTAATTATGAACAGATTTAGGTATTCTTTTCTTCATATAGTTTATAAATCTCATGCTTGCTGGCATAGGACAGTTTTATAATCCTTGACTAGCTGCCTAAATTTTCCTGTTTGGCTTAGCATGGTTTTATTCCACTTCCACAAGTCTGAAACATGAAGTGGTCTTCTTGAAGGAGGAAAAGTGATGTTAAAAATACTACGCTTGTTTACATGGCTGTTCTTTGAACTCGTATTCTCACAGAATAAAATTGCAAGAGAAAGGACATTGGCTTTATTTATATTTTCAGTTCTTAATATTAATTGTGCAAATCAAGTACGTGTATGATTTTGACAGAAGCTGGTTTTCTAAAAGTAAAAAATTTCATGTTTTCATTCTTTAGATTTCATGTTTTCATTCTTCAGATTTCATGTTTTCATTCTTTAGATTTTATGTTTTCATTCTTTAGAGCTCTGGGGTTTGTCAATGCCACCTTTCCCCCTTATGCCTCCTGAGATTCTGACCATTAACACAAATAAAACTGCATTCTTGTCTCCAAGAGGACAAGGAATTGTAGGATGTGAAAAAGATGTAAGAAATCAGTTGCAGAATAAAAAGACAGGTCGTTAGATTTCTGAAAGTATGAAATTAGGTATGGCAAGAGAACACACTTGTAAATTGATCCTCTTCTCTTAAATAGATGCTCTTCTGAGAAAGTATCTTGTGAAATTTCTCCTTGCCTGCTGCAGTGAGCATTAGAACAGAATCTGAGACTAATTCTACTGCTTTCTGTTGGTTGACACAGGACATCCTAGTCACTCACAATCCCTCCTGTTTCCCTATCCTCAGCTGACTTTTGGTGACTAAGAATGCAGATTCTCCTCATTTTTCAGTATTCCAATGGGAATTTCTATGAAAGTTGTGGGACTTATGATCTTCATGTGTGGACTGAATATGTCACTGTTGTGATACATCTGAAAAGCACAAGCACTCTAGAAACTGGTTGCCAGATTAGCAGCTGCTCCTTTTTGTGTGACCATACCCAGAGGGAAATATTTGGAAATATTAGCTCTGATAAAACTGCTTTTGAAAAATGCTGATTTTTGAAAAGTAGAATAGCAAGAGATGTGACTGTGCTTACTTCTGACTTAGATCATTAATAACAAAAATGGCATTATCTTAATGTTAGAAATCCATAGTTATATGCTTGCAGTTTGTGCCTAACTGGTCTTATGGATCAAAAACCACAAAATGTTAAAGATTAAATTACCCAACTAGAGAAGTTTCTGATCCTCTGTTTCATAAACAAAGTGGGTAGAACAAATCAGAATAAGCGAGATTGAATCAATATTAATCTATGTTCTTGCAAAGAGATCCTTGTCAACATCAATGTTTTGGTTTATTTCATCTCAACTATACTGTGATAAAGAATCATCACATAAAAATGGCATCTTTTATACCTATAATTTGAATATGGTTTGTTCCTATAAATTTCTTCTCTCGGTGGATTTAGTGTATGGAAAATGAAGCCTCTGTCTTGCTATGTCCCCTTTTTACCTCACTTGTGTTTGTAGATCATATGTAAACTTGAGAAGGAGAGGTGCTTCATGGTTTAATCACATCGAATGAGCACTACTGTGGGATATTATATAGTGGTCTTTGGATTTAATTAGAGCAGATCTGTAAACACAGCATTCAGTGCTTTCTCTTCTGCATTCTTAGGTACACGAGTAGGAGGCACGTGTGGGAAGTCTCCCAAATTGGAAGCCTCTTATCGCAAATGCTATCTCCTTTGTTATCTAAAATGTAATTAAAATATTGTAGTTTGCCCACTGCTGTTCTAAGTTCTAATCCACTTAAAGGAAGAGAAAAGGCAGCTTTAGCTGTAGAGTATCTTGCCAAGATTCCTACTCCCTCTTTGCTAATTCACACCCTTTTACCTAACTGGCTTTAAATAAATACTTCAACTGATTTCTTTTGTGAAAGTACAACCCTTCAAAATTAGAATGAAAAGTTTAATGGCCTAAATACAGTTCAGTCCTATTTGAAAAGCCTGATTTATCTTCCGTGGCTTCTTTTTTTGTTGTTTTTAATACTAGTATTTCCTTGTTATGCCCTTGGTATTTCATAGCTGTCCTTTTTAAGCACTGAAGCAATTAGTTTTGAGAAGGCTGATTCTTCAGGGTCCAATGCTTTCCTGCCTTTCATTCGCCGGAGCTGTACATTTTAATGAAGTTGTTTCATCTGTGTTGCCAAACACTAGAATTTTGCTGCTTCAATTCTAATTATCTCTGCTGGCAAATGCTATGTTTTATTAAAGCTGTCAAGTGCACTGTTCATTAAATGTCCACAGTCAGTGGTGCTGTGCACACAAATTAGATCAGCTTTGCTCCTTGATAGATTATGAAGTTAAATAGTTTTATATAAACCTTTAAAACTGTGTCTAACAGCAATAAGTGATGACTTCCATAAGTAAAGCATACCTGCAGCTTCTTGGAACCTGATATCTTGTCAAAAACCATCTATGAAACATATGTTAAATCAGAAGTAGTCCAGCTGAGTATGCCATTTGTAGGATTATATAATTCATTAAGGTACCATTTTCCTTCCTCAAGATGTCTACATTGTGTCTTGAATTCTAGTTTATATGTGTTTAGGGTAAGATAAGTTTTGTTATTTATACTTTGATATAAGAAAAGCATCAGTGCTAGTCTTTCAGAAGAGGGTTGTGTGGTCTAATTGATGTCCATTAAAAGCAAAGATGGCTTTATTTAAATGTTACTAACCTGGTGACTGTGAAGGATTACTGTCATTAACAGCTTCCCTTGGACTTGCATATCTGAAAAGGGCGTTTTACTGGAAGATGTTTACTTCAAACACATGAAGCAGTAGTAGAAATACTGTACTTGCAAAGAGAATACTTGAGTCAGCTTCTCATTTTGACCCTTTGGCTTTTGTTAATTTTATGTTCTCTGTGTCTGTATCATGATCTTCAGTAGCACAAATAGTCATTCTTGCTATTTAATGTATTGTTTTCTAGATGTTCTTTTGGAGAATTAATAAGGTATTGTGATGATAGACTACCAGATAAACACATTGTTGATCTTTTGAAGAAACGTATTTCTTACCCTTCAGGTATCTCTAGGGAAATAATTTCAAATTTATTTTTAGTACTGTGGCTCTATGGTGTCTGCTTTCTGTATTGGTTACCTTATCTTTTGAAGAATCTTGTGTTTATACTTTCCAACTTTTTTTTTCTAATTTATCAGGTCCTATTTCAAACCTTTAGAGGAACAGATATTTATTGTACTCTTTACAGAAATCATAAATAACATCTCAAAGTGCTGTGTAGAGTAAATAGAATTTAAGAGCTCTTGGATATGTATTTCTTAGGGTTTGGTGAGAAACTACAGTTCTTCAAAAGGCTGTGAGACACTTCCTTTTCCTCTTATGATCCAGTTCAAAGTGCTCTGGTGTGAATAGAAAACTCACATCGTCTGAAGTTGAATGGGAGACTCTGTTTATGTGTTTAATGATCTGCTACCGTATTGTGCCTTATCATATATATTTCATGGTGTTTACAGGAAATAATAGCTTTTAATTTCCTTTTTTAGTGCAGAAACAGAAAATGTTCCTTTGACTGTATTCAAGGGCTGAAGTGATTTTTGTCACCTGAAATGCTTAACTTCAGACAAGTGATCTTTCATTATGTTCAACTTTAACGTTTTTTCAGCTGCCTACTGTGAGGCAGGAGAGGGGTCCCAATAGATGGTGTATTCTGTGGCAGTGATATAGTTGAGGTGGTCCTGTAGTGAATGGAGAGCACCCCGGTCTCTGAATCCCAAGGTCGCGAGTTCGAGTCTCAGTGGGAACCATCCCCCGGCAGTTCAAGCCTCCCTGCCATCCCATCCTGTCAGATCTCGGATGCTCAGTAGGGTCAGCCCCGGTCAGTACCGGCGGCTGTGACAGTCCCGAGAACTTCACTGTCACTGTCCAAGCTCGCTTGGCCGTGGCAAATGGACCCTCAGGACTTAAACAGTGGGGCCAGTTCTGTGCACGCTGTGCCTCACCTAAAAAACCCACTGCGCAGGCTGGAGGGGCACGTGGGGAGAGCCCTTCCCAAATCTTCGTTCGTGAAGAGTGGCCATTATGTATGATATAGTTGAGCAGTGCCAATATACTGAGAGATTTGTTGGGAATGGGAAGCATGGAAGTCACCCAGGTGCATGTGAAAAACCTACAATATGTGAAATGCGACAGTTTTTTCTTAGTGTTGTTATTTTCACTTTGAATGTTGGTTTCTATTTGGTTTTGATTCTGAAAAATTGGACAAAATCTTCTTTGAACCTTTCAAGGAGATTTGTAAGGTATTCAGGGTTATATTTACCTCTAGACTCAAATTTGTAAAATGTTGACCCATTTTGGCTTCTTGGAAGTTACCTGAGTTTTGTCATGTCTGTAGCACGTATAAGTGAATGCTTTGGTTGTACTACCTTATCCACCCTCCTCAGGCTGAGTGGAGTGAATACAACAGAAGAAAATAAATTTCTTTATGAACCTGATGCCTTCCCTCTTCCAGTGTAGTCTCAACAATTGTGAAAAAATAACTGAAGCAATGATCAAACAGAGGAAAGACGTTATAACAGTGATGCAATTCAATACAGAAATAGGTCTTTAACCTATCTGTGAGATTAATTTTATACTTAGGAATGTATACAAACAAACACAACAAAGATTTTACAGCTTATGGTGGGTTATCAAGCTGAAACTGAAAAGAGTAGAATTAATGCCATTAATAAAAGAAATACTATACAAAGGGAAATATTTCTGGTTCAGAATATGTAGAGATTGGATTCATAAAGTTCTATGCCATTTTAAAAAGTCCTAAGATTTTAGATTGTTAGGAATTCTTTCAGTTTAAAAGAACATGGGAGAAGTTTTGGTGCCTGAAATTGATGTTATCTACAAAGATATTTGACTGGATATATAGTATTGTAAATGTTGAATTTGAAGGGATTGAGAAATTATTGCTTTTGTATTACCATTGGGTTTTTTTAAGGGAATAATCTTCTTTTAACCTTGCAAATGGATTACTAGATGTTTTTATTTGGCTTTGTTTTGGTGTGTTTTGTTTCCACAGGGACACCAGGACAGCATACTTGGGAATACGATGCAAACTGCCATCGCCTTACTGAATAACATCGTTGCTAACAAAACTACGAACATGATGCTGCTCTTTAAAGAAGGTATCTCATCTTTGTCTTTATTCCCCTTACTGCCAATGTGTCCCAATCTGTAATATCTGGTACTGTGTGAGACCAGGCTTGTGTGTATTCAGATCTTATAGTGGTGGTTGGATAATCGCATTGTGACGTACTCTTCGTCACTTCCTCTTCCTCTCTTACTGATTTGATTAGAAAATTGTCCTTCCAAGAAAATGTGGTTACAAAAGAGTTACTGACTGAAAGTTACATTATGCCTTTGAAGGATGGCTTTGCAAAGGTGTGGGCTGGAGATCTGACCTAAAAAACAATGCAGGGTGCAGAGAGAGAGATACTGCAAGTTCTTTCTTGTCTCACTGCTCAGACCTGTGGAAGAATAAGTTGTGCAATATTTCCACGCACTTTAAAGAAATAGTTCCAGCCCAGTGATGTAGACTGATGAGATGGAACCCAATGACTATCAAGTCTTAGTCTACAAACCACTACAAGTCTTGATGGAATGTTTACCACAGGAGTTGGGTGGTAAAACACTGGCTACAGGTTGCCCAGAGAGGTAGCAGATGTACCATTCTTGGGAACATTCAAGGTCAGGTTGGACAGGGATCTGAGCAACTTGATCTAGTTAAACATGTCCCTGCTCACTGAAGTGGAGTGGACTAGATGACCTTTAAAGGTTCTTTCCAACCCGAACTATTCTATGATTCAATTTCACTGTGTTCCATTATCTGAACTCCTTTTATTTAAAAATTGATTCTGGTTTACAAAATGAAGACAAAGGTTCTGCTGTTGGAAATCTATATAAATTTAAAAACTTATTTAGAGACATACCACATTCATAGCATTTCTTTTTGTGCTGGTTTAGAGGTAAACCAGCAGGAGAAATGAGCTCAACACGAGAGAGATTCTAAGTCAGAGCTACAATTTAATAATAGTACCACAGTAAATACACTGACACAAAGGGAAATTGCTTCCAGCTCCCCAAACCCAGCAGTATAACCCAGTGACCTGGGGTACAAACCCAAAGGGGTTTGTTAGCCTTATGCTGAGGCCCGTGTGGCTCCCCCAAGTCCAAAGCAAAAAGAAGTGAAAAAACCTGTTGGTGCAGGTGATGGCTTTAGTCTCGTTGAGAGTGGTGGTCTCCTCCTGTCGAGGTCCTGCTGCTCCTCTGGGTCCGACGAGAGGTTCCCCAGGTCTTCTTACCTACTCCTTTTTGTACCTTCAGGGAGCATCCAGTCCCTCCCCCAGGGCGGGGACTCACACAATGGGTGATTAACTCTGTGAGTCATGGGCTATTTTTGGACTGTTGATGGCCCATTAACACCTAAGCCCCCTCAGGCTGGGAGTGGAGGTGCTAACGACTCCCTGGGAAGCTGCTGCAAATGGGCCATTGACCTTGGGAATGAATAGATGGGGGTAGAATACACAGCTTTGGTCACCCCCACACAGTGACAACTGGTCCCACTTGCTGAACTAGGACACTTTTGTTTATCATGAGTGGGTGAAGGACGTCCAGCAATTCAGATCTACACTACCATTTGTACTATTTGTGGGTACACATGCCAGCCTAAAAATCCATCAAGTCATGTCTCATTTTCATAATTACCTTAGCAGTTAAAGCACTCTCACAGAAAGCAGGAGAGCTGAATTTCTGATCCTTTTTACTCTTCAGGGATTGAAGGGGCAATGACATTTTCTGGGAGGTGAACTGGAATTTGATATTGTAGCTGATAATGTGCTCCTCTCCTCATTTCAAACAAATCCACTTTGAAGTTAGTGGTGTGAGAACAGAGCTAGGAAAAAAATAGAAAAATATGACTAATTTAGAAAAGGATGGATCATAGGATTGATGTTCTTTGGTTATTTCTCACCAAACTGCCTGTGACTAGAACTGCTTCAGGTTTCTTGGGGTTTAGATGTGTGTGCTGCTTTTACTATCTTTGGGCACATCTGCTCTGCATCAGGCAAAATCCTGAACTGGCACTGACCTGAGTCGCAGCAGGGAGACTTGTTGGAACTGCACAGTGACATGCAAAGAAGTTAAGTCAGGTCCCACAAGCACTGTAACCATGTAATTGCCATGCCTGACTCAAGGTAATATGCTCTGCCTTTCTGCATGGCAAAACTATTTAAAAGCATGGCAGAACGACATCCATTCCATAAATATCTCCTCTTTATTGTCTCATTGAGCAAACTCCCATGTGCTTTTTATTCTACTGGTAGTATATCTGGGCTCTTTCACTTCTCATCTGCTCCAAAAATAAAACACATCTCTTTGGTCACGCTGGTTTCCAAATGAAGGAAGTGGGATAGAAATACAATTAAAGTATTCTATCTTTTTCTTGTGCTATTGTCATAATGACTCCAGTAATATTTTCAGGCTATTAGTGATTGGATAACACTAACTTGTGCTCGCTGAACTTCAGCAACCACACAAGAAAAAGCAGCCCTGCAGCCAAAAATAATTTATCTCAAGTAAAATGTCCCCATCTTCTCTCATCCCTTTCCCCCACTGGTAATCTTCAGAGTACTGGAAACTGGGATTGTGGCCAGTGCTAAATCGATTAATGGCCTAATTTTCAAGTAAAAATCTTCTAAAATTTGCTTGGCAAGAATGTTTTGAGAATATTGATCTTGTGATTATAGATGGATAGATTTTCTTTGAATTAAAAGAGAGGTAATTTATTCCATCCAAACTGGAAGGTTTTATATTCTTTTCATTACCAACTATAAATATATAGTGTTTGCATTAGGAAAATACCTTAAACTTCTTCTGCCATACCTTTGATATTCAACTTTTCATTTTTGAATTACTTTATATGATGGAGAAGAACATGATCTAGTGAAATGGAAACTGAGCTCCCTCTTGCAGAAAAATGTCTTGGAGTCCAAACAGAAAAGCTGAACATGAGTCAGCAGTTTGCATTTGCAGAGATAAAGGCAAAACAGGGCTGTGATAGGAAAGGTTAACTGGAAGGCTGAGGAAAGTGATTATTCCCCTCCATTCATCACAGTATCTAGTTTTGAGCTCCGAACTATAAGGAAGACATTGACAGACAGGAGCAACTCCAGAGAAGGGCAACCAAGATGTTTAGGGGAGTGGACCACAGGATATGTGTATTTTCAGCCTCTACCTGTACTATTCCATGAATGTTTTGCTTCCCAGGTGCAGAACTTTGTATTTGCCTTTGTTAAACTTTAAACGGTTTCTGGCAGCCCATTTTTGGAGTTCTTCAGCTTCTTGAGCTCTTTCTGAATGTTAGCTCAACCCTTCATGACATCAACTGCCTTCTTCATTTCAATGTCATCTGCAAACTTGCTGAAGGTGCATGTTATTACATCCTGTTGGCACTGTGTGTCTGTGCTGTTAATGAAGGTATTCAACATTCATGAGCTGTTAAAAAAGGCTGAAGACAGAGTATTATGGGCCATCAATTTCCTTTATTTCCCCATTACAATGTGATAATTAATTCATATGTATATGGAGCTTTAGAAATTAGAAACCCTAAATACTTGCTGAATGTTGTAAGGAACTCAGGTTAGGTGGTCAGTCCTGTCAAGATTTTTGTTTCTAAAAATCAAGACATTAGCAATGAAGATTTCTCTCCAATTTTATGCATTCCTTTCTTCAGCTGCCAATAAGCTGTACTTTTGCAGACAGATCGTTTAGAGACCCTTGTCACTGTTTCCTTCTCTGCTTATTAGCCTTCAGAATGCTCTCTTGCTCAAAGGAGTTGTATTAGGTGCTAGATTTCTTTTTTTTAAAGGGCTTACATGCAGCTTACATATTGAACTTTCCCCTTTCTCAAGAAAATCTTGCATGATGGCACTTGCTGCAGTGCTACTCCTGTGATTTCCTATTAATGACAAGGATGTGCTTGTGCATTTCAGCAAGTTGCATAGAAGGTGGATTGCCTGGCATTAATTTCTCTCTGCTGTGAACTCTGTCCTTTTTGTGTGACAATACATCAGAAATGTACTGATAACCACTTGTAATGTTTAAAGGTGAAATGGAGAATAACATATGCAACTGAAGTCACTGAGGGAATTTACAATGGCCTGTACTTGTGTTATCAGCTATTAAACGTTTGTTCTGTTAATGTTAATGACAATTCCCACTTAATAATCAGAGAAGAATAATATGATTCAGTTTAATTACTGAGACTGGAATTCATAAGGAGACTAAGATTAATAGGGGATCTCTTGTGAATAGTTAAGATATTAAAAAGCCAAGAGAATAGTGGTCATTTTTAGCATGGTCTCTCTCCCTCTGTCTTGCCTTCTGGCTCTTTCTTTCTTTGCTTTTACCATCTTTTGATATCGTTGGACAATTTTAAACTAAGTTGGGAGACCACAGAGATCCAAAGTATGTAGTCAATCTATAGTGATGAATATCTGATGAGAGAGACTCAAGTTAATGCCATAGCTTAGGAAGAGGCAATAGGCTTATCCATTAAATATTCTTCACTAATGTACAGCAAATAGAATAGTATTACAAATGACATGCACAAAAAAATGTGGTAATACATTTACAGAAAGAAAGGAATTTTCATACCTAAAATTTCTAACTTGCAAATTTTAAAAACCCCTGAAGTTTGCAACCTGTGATCTTGGACCAACCCTATGGAAATTATGTTGCAAGAAGCCCAAAGATGTCTTTTCATCTTCAGGTGTTAACCAGAGAATGTAAATGTGAGAAGAGCATAATTCTTGAACAAGTTTCCTTCTTTTATCACAAAGTTTTGCTGTGATCAAAGTGGAGCCAGCTGGTCTGAGTTTGTATCTTGTATTATAATAGTTCTTACTGATGGAGGTGAAACCTTCTAATCTCTGAATTCTATTTCTATTAGCATTTATTAAATTATGAAGTGTAAAACTTACATATTCTCCTGAGATCTGTTGATAAGCCTGTAAAGATGTATTAATTAATACACCTCCCTGGTCTTTTCAGTATTCACTTCCCATTTTCTTTTTAGGACATCTGCATTCTTCTGTTTTAGGTTTGTAACCATTGAGTTTAAGGGTGTGTTGGTCAATGCCTGAAGAGGGCACCTCTGGAATGATCCCACATCAGAGACCATCAGGGTCACTCAGTGCACGGGAGCAACTTGCACTATAGAACAGTTTTAATTGGGTGACACAGGACAAAGCTATATGTTGACTGTAAAATGAAAGCCCTCTTCTAGATGCTGGAATCATCAGCTCTTGAGCAGGTGTTGTAGGAGCACAGTGGATGATCATCTGTTCCTATAGACAGGCACCAGAGCAGTCTACTGCAAACACATGTTGTGTCTTAGACATGTGTCTGTTGACAGGCATTGACATACTGACGAATTTAGGCATAAGATGAACCACAGAGTCAGGTTTGGCTGCTTGATAAGTAGGTGGCATTGGTGTGCAAGACTGCTTCACTGTGTGGCATGTGATGAGTAATAAATAGCCAAATGCATCACAGCACTTAATGTATAGTAAGATTCTTGTACGCTAGTACAATTTCTAGATATATCAACTCTCTATTTTGCTTTCAATTCAGTCTTTTTTCCTTTTTTTTTCTTTTGTGGGGGGTGTTGTTTTTCATTTAGTTTGCAAAAATTAAAAATAGCAAATGTTGCATCATCTTCACTGTCTGTAGTTAGCAGTGCTTTCAGTCTCCAGGTTCTGTTTGTCCACAGGTCATATTCAAAGGCAAGGGAATTCTTCATTCTGCCTTTCTGCTTATAGGAAGAGCTTGGATATATTATATTAGAGTGTAGAGAAATGTCTTTCAAAGACTAGCTGCTTCATGAGAGTCCTCATTCTGAAGAAATGAACAAAACAGGTTGTTGGAAAACAGATCTTATGAACTGCAGTGGCCACCTTCTCATAGTCTGTCTGTAGCTATTTATTCCTGATAATGCCTCAGATTTATTATGTTTATAGAAACAGCTATTTTCAGTATTTATAAAAAGTAATTCCAAGTACTTCTGCCTTTAGAAAAGGTTTCCACTGTTACTCAAAGCTGATCTAGTAAGCTGCTTGCAGCCCAGTATTACTTATGGATGAGCTTACATTTTTAGCTTTTTTGAATCTCATTATACTCCATAAATCAGTTACAATTTTTTTTAATGATGCTCTTGCAAGGAGATGATTTATGTATAAAGTTCAATACAGTCATGATGAACTGAATGACCTTTTCCAGGCTGCTCTGCTGTGACCTTGTACTTGGCTACTGTCCCCGGGTAACCACCAGCAGCAGTGTAAGCAGTGGTGTTTGAGTGTTCAGAGCAACTTTCCATTATATGGTGCAGCCAATCCTAAACTTTATTCTGTGTCTTAATGCTGTTGAATCTCTGAAACTAAAGTAAAAGGGAAATTGTGGAGTTTAGAGCAATAAAAATGGTCTGTGAGTTGAGTGAAAAGTGACAGCTATCAGTACTACATGGTACTTTATGCAGTTTGTGTAAAAGCTGAAGTTCCTAAGGAAGGACCTCTGGTGCAAGTGTAGAATGTCAGCTACGGCAGTCATAACATTCAATATCACATTCAGAAAGCATGCTAAGTGCTTAAAGCAGGGACAGTTATTGAAAAGGAAGAGATCTGCAATCAACTTTGCAGTCAGATGATGGTAATTCATTTGCACCTCATGAAAGAAAGATCACCCTTCATGGCTGAAGTATCCTTACTCATCTTGCATTCCACTGCTTTGACTTTTAGTCAAATGTCAAGAGATTAATTAGATTTCAAATGTCTGTGTGTTATATTGTTAAAGTCTGTTAAATACTGCATACCCAAAACGTGGCACTCCTGAGACCAACATCCAATTTTAAACTTTTCCTTGAAAAAAAAAGGGAAAAAAAAGTCTTTTGTACACACATCTTTAACATAATGATAGGTATGAACTAATACAATGATGACGACTATGAATTCTGAGCTCTCTAGATAGAGCCCCAAGGTTTCCAGGTTACCTAAATCTCTGGAAAGTCATCATCTACATCTCACTTCCTCACAGATAGTTTTATTTCATAGAATCATAGACTCGATTGGGTTGGAAAAGACCTCCGAGATCATCAAGTCCAACCCTTGGTCCAACTCCAGTCCCTTTACCAGATCATGGCACTCAGTGCCACGGCCAATCTCACTTTAAAAACCTCCAGGGAAGGTGAATCCACCCCCTCTCTGGGCAGGCCATTCCAATGCCTGATTACTCTCTCTGTGAAGAATTTTTTTCTGCTCTCCAACTTCAATTTCCCCTGGCAGAGCTTGAGCCCGTGCCCCCTTGTCCTATTGCTGAGTGCCTGGGAGAAGAGACCAACCCCCACCTGGCCAGAACTTCCCTTCAGGTAGTTCTAGACAGTGATGAGGCCACCTCATCTTCAGTCTCCAAAAGACATTTGATCGTGGTGCCCATAGCAGACTTTTTAAGAACAGTTTCTAGCTTCCTAGCCAGCTCTCTTGTCACCAGAGTTCTTGGCATTAGGCAGTGGACACTATACCTGGGTGACCCAGATCTGCTGCACCCACCTGTGCCATAGTCTGAGTGGTCTCAGCGCAACACTGAGAAGCCATTGGTGTGGCATCCCCTGGGACTTTGATTTTAGGGATCCAGTTGAGTTGTTGGGTAGGTGGCTCCAGAGTCACAGCATTTTCTTCCAAGATGGGAGAAATTAACTGTCTCGTAAGATGGTGATCAGGAAGAGGACCATGGACTAGTTGTACAGAAGGAATCTGCTTGCAAGGGACAGGTGATAGTTATAAAATTTTATAGAATACATTACTTAAATTAATGTCCTTTAAATAAAGCAACAGCAAATAGAAACCACAGACTTTGTGAAGAAATCAGTCACACAATCAGACTGATTCTGAAGCCATTTACTCAATCATTACTATCCTCTATTTTTTTCCTAGGGGTCTTCTGCAAAAGTTTTACAGGGTACAATATAGAAATATTTGTTTAGTGACTGAAGATAGAAAGGGTGTTTCATGGCAGTGCTTTCTGTCTGCTTACTGTAAAGCTTAGTTCAGATGCAGTGTCTTTTGGTTCTGAATAGAAAGATTGGCAGGGAGAGTAAGATGGGGAAATCAATATGAATAAGAACCTAAAAGCATTTTTTCTATATTTAATCAACATTTAGAAGCAAAATGCTCTCATTTAAATAAATGTAAAATAAGAAATACATTTATTTTCTGTATTTTAAAACTATCATCCTGTCTGAGTAGTTGCAGATGTTGCCTCTGTGTAGTTTGGATGTGACAGAGAAGGTCCCTTGCTGAGGAGGGATACACCTTGCAGCCTCTGGCATGCAGGATGGAGACCTTTCACAGCTCCCTGCTCGTACTGGAGTAGTGAGTTGAGTTCTTGAGCACAGAAGTGTCTCTGGGAACATCTGAAGGCAGTAGTCACATGTCGCGTGTCTCGTGTTCATCTGAGTTGCATTTGACATGAGAAGCTGGTGGTGGTTGAGCCTGAAGAAGTTTCTTCTGTGATGTTCCAAAGTTCAGAATGCTTTTTAACAGTATTAAGACATGTTTTTCTGACCCAAAGTGCCACTCAGTGGAAGTATGTAACATCACATGGGTAAACTTAGAAGTCTGGTATCATGAAAGGTAGGTGGGAATCATGTCAAAATAGCATGATAGTAGTGAAGTCTTTGAGCAAAAATAACCTGTGCCAGTCTGTGATATTCGTCAGTGCAGCCACCTGAGAAGGATGAAAACAGAAATGGTAATTGCTGTGAGGAGCAGTTATGCCATTCAAGTGGAATCAAGCCTGTTTTTGTTGAGAGTTGTACCCATAAGGCACAAAATGTCAGAGCATCCTTGCTAAGAACTTCAAAGGATAAAATAAGTGAATAAAGGCTCAACAGGTTGTTGCGTGTTGTCTCTCTGGTGCTGTACTGTAAAAGAGAAGTGGCATTTCTGTGCCTGCAGTGGAGTTCCTGACAGGATCCCTGTGGCCAGCCCAGCAGATTGTCTTGTAGCACAGCTGGCTGCTTAAACTATGTAAGATACCTCATTTTAACACTTAACTGATCGAAGAGAAAGAATAATAACAAAAAACTGTTCAAAACCTTTTCATTCTAGGATATTCTACTCTGAGGGGCCTTATGCAGAAATCTGATAGTATGACTGATCAGCTTAGTTTAATGGTGGGAAGTGAGTTCAGTAAATCTGTTTTCTTAGCTTAGACTGTCTTTATAGTTCTAAAATGACAACCATAATAGACAGCTCTCTGTACCTATGCAATTCCTAGACAAATTTAAGATTTTGGCTGAGTGACTACTCTGATTGATACTATTTGGAAGCAGAAACCTCATTTTAAAAAGTCAAGTTTTATGTAAAATGTAAGGCATAGATTTTTCTGTCTGAGACTGTGGGTATCCAAAGGTTTCCTGATGACAAACTCAGGACTGTAAAACAAGAAAAAGTTTCCAAAGCCTTATGTTATGCTCCTTCTCACCACTTGGTATTTTCTTTCTCCCCTCTAGACACTGCAGTCTCTGAATTTACTGTAGGGGCTACTTTTGCTGCAGTTTGATTTAAGTTGCCATTTGACATTATGGCAGTATTGCCATGAAGTGCAATTCAAGTAATGTGTATTTGTACTGGTGGATTTACTCAGTTTGAGAGAAAATGAATAGCTAGGTGAGCCTGTAGCTATTGTATTATCTGCAGGTTAAATACTGATGGTGCAAACTATTTGTTACAGATAATAAATTAAAATCTAACTATGATGATGTCATTGTGTAGCTTGTCAGGTATAATTAGTTAAGCTAAAACAGCATTTTGTGGATGAAATTAAAAATGTAATGGTATATTTGAAAAGAAACCTGTTCTAAATGCAGTTGCTGTGGCCATAGGTTGTGCATCTCTCATGTATGTTCTGTCCTAGCAGCTACAACAGTCTCAGTATGAAAGCAATGGATCACTGCCAACTTGAGGGAAGTGTAAAGTTACAAAGGTACAAAGTAGCATACACAAAATTAAACTTCATCCATCACTACTCTGTCATAGGGATAACAGTCTTCTTCAGGTGCACTTACATGATCCTACTGAAAAAATTTCATTTTGTCATTGCTAAAAACAAGCCCCACTTTTGGCAGGAACACATCTATCTAGTGGACAGATAAATGAAATCTGAGGGTTTTCACTGCTTTGAAGAATGGTTTGGAGGGGGGTTTTGTTTAGTGTTAAATATCTTCAATAGTTGTCATAGCACCCAGACAGTCAGATGTTTTCCTCTTCTAAGTTATTTTCAGAAAAATTGTGGACTGAAGGGATGTGTTCATCTCACAAAATATGTTTAAACTGTTTGTGGACAATTAAGCTTTAAAATTATTTTCTGTTTAAAGCAGAAAGAGAATTATAATAGAGAAACTGAAGTTATTTACATTTTTAACGTCTTTTGAAAGTCCCAATTTTTACACCAAGTTGTAGACTGTATTACATGATACTTTTCCTTATATGTTTGTTTTCCACCAAAATACTTTGTCTTTTTCCAACTTCTGCCTAAAATACAACATTTGTATGTAGTCTTTATTAGGGTGATGTTTGCTTTTGCTATTAATGATCTAATTTTATATTCTTGTTTAGCTTGGATTTTCCAGACACTGTAAGTTATATTTTTTATGTGCATTTCACATTTAATAATCCATTTCTATAGTTAAATTTCTTTTGCAGTCTCTACACATGGATTTTCCACCATCTTAAGACAGTATATATTCAGGCAAGCATCTGTGTTCTCATACAAGTTATTTAGACAAATTATCACTCCCTAGCTGGTAAATTTTTCCTACAGCTTTTGGTCAGTGCCTTGTAGATTTGATAGGGGAACTAATGTTGTGTATAGTTGTACACATGGGCAGTTAGATTTTGTAGCAATGTGTCTGCATGGGGTCAGTTTTTGCACATCAGCTGTGGGGGGAACCTGTTTGAGGTGCAGTTGAAACCTCCAGGTGAGGATTGTGGTTATTTAATCTGCAAGAACAAAGATGTAGATGTCTACTTGATTTTTTTAAAAAATGCGTTTCATAAATGTAATCCAAACTTGTCTATCTATGCTTTAAAAAAACAAATCCCATTTTAGCTTTTGGTTTTTTTCTTGTTGGAATAAGATTATGTGTGATGGGTTTATGAAGACAAATCTGTCAGCATGTGATGGGCATAACTTCTAATTTAAAGAGGCCCTTGCTTGTTTGTTTGTTTGTTTTTTGTTTCATAAATAGGTTTTAAAAGTTTCCATAGATGTCTCCATGTTGTTAGAAGATATTCCATCAGCTACTTATTCCTTCATTTTGACTGAGGAAAAAGTTACGTGCTTCCCTTTGAATTTTTAAGATGAATGGGAGAAGAAATAAGGTATCTTTATAAAGTCTGAAGCTGTCTTCTGTCTTTTAGGAGAATGTAAATTTGGAAAGATTTTTTTTTTTATTACCACCTACCTTTCAAAAAGGTAAGGAGAAGGAACCTCTTGTTCACCTGCATCCATTCAGTTTCAACTTGTCTTCCCTTTCCTTAGGGCCATTCTTTCTTTGCTTACCATATTGCAGGTTGCTTACTCAAAAATCTCTCATCTCTCTTCCTGTGAGTCGTGGCAAAAATCCAGTAAGGTGTTGTTAATGGATTTATTCACACTTCTAGAAGCTCGTATTTCCTACTGGAATGCCAATATTGTGACATTAGGCTTTTCAGCCAATGATAGAGCCATGAAATATGACTCATTTCACTGGTTGACAAGAGTTCTAATGCTACTATATGTATTATAAACAGATTGAACAAACAGTAAAATTATCCATGATGTCTGAACAGTCTTTCCAATATGCATTTTTGCTGAATAAACACAGACAGATTGCATCATCTAGCCGAGAATGACATGAAGTTATGGGTTTATGGCTTTATTTATTTTACTAGAAAAAAGCTCAAACTGTTATTTACTATGCATTTTCTTCAGAAATTGCCTTGAATGTTGTTGAGTTCAGAGAGCATGTGTTTCAACCAGCAACACCAGAAGATGAATTTAGAAGCAGCATTTTTTGTATACTGTGAGTGGAAAGTCATAAGCAAGATAAGGAGAAGGCAGATAGACTACTCAAAGGAACAGATCAACAAGGCAGGTTTACAGGTTTTGAGATGGGAAGAACAGCATGGCTGACAAGATTTCCCTTGCCTGGACTGTGGGTGAGGCTGAGCTGAGTCTGCATTTGGGTCAGCCTTGGATGTACAGACCCTCAGGCTGGGCTGAGTGCAGGAATCATAGAATCAATTGGGTTGGAAAAGACCTCTGAGATCAGCAAGTCCAACCCTTGGTCCAACTCCAGTCCCTTTACCAGATCATGGCACTCAGTGCCACATCCCATCTCAGTTTAAAAACCTCCAGGGAGCTGGAGCTCCTCCAGGAGCTCAGGGGGCTCTTCCTGGTGCCTGTGAGAAAACCCTTGTTCATCAAAGGTGTGCCTGTACTCTTGCTTGTACCCAGCTACAGTCACACATCTGGAAGGCAGTAAGTAACTGTTCTTGGCAGCAACCTCCTGCTTTGGTTCCATCAGTGTCAGTGCTGCCTGTGACTCCCAGGATCCCAGGCTGAGCTGCAACCCCCTCTCCTAGTGCAGTGCAGCATTCTGGCAAGGCAGGTTGTGCAAAGTATTTGAACTCTACTTGCAGTGGAATTGCTTGTCTTAAAAACGTAACAATATACATCTCTCATTTAATATGTTTACTTGCTGCAGCTTCTCTCCAATTCTTGCTTAATTTGTTGACTGTCCAGTTTCAGAGATATTAATTCTTCCAGCCTTCCCAACAGAGCTGCAGATAATTGGCATGAATCCAGATTTACTAGACCCAGCCTTCACTTTTTGTAGCCTACTTCTGAAGTCCCTCTCCCTTAAAGTATAATCTTCATTAACCCTAGTCAGTTCTCTTTCTAAAGATCTTGATGGAAAAGGGCTATTCACTGGTAACAACTGCACTTTGGTTCTATGTGAAGAAGTGTACAGTCCTGTACTGAAACTGACTGGGCATCCCTAAAGCTGTTTGACATGCTAACAGTCTCTGAACCAGGAGAGTGCTTCTTCACATAAACAGAGGGAAGCCCCATCAAATATGCTGTGATATCACCAATCTGTAGGATATCTATTGCAATTCTGAATCCTAGATGGAAGCAGTGACCTTTGTTGAATCTGTTGCACAGTATGTTGTCTTAGAAAATGCTGGGGATATTACTTCATTGTTTCAAGCTACTGTTAAACTTTATCATCCTTGATGTTTGTTTCTTTGCTTGAGATAATGTGGGGGAGGAACAAAGGAACATGAGTCCTTTACTGCAAACTTCCCTTCTCCTCCCACCCCCATTATCTTCTCACACAAAAAGATTGAACTGAATTTCTTTGCCTGAACTTGTTTTCTCAAATCAATGGTTTGGGCATAAGCAAGGCTGGAAGAGAAAGGTTAGGTGTGCAGTTGTGGTGCCCAAGGCACATAAGAGGTGACCCATGAAGCACGCTCTGGGACAGGGATGATAAAGGCTCCCTGTGTTAGGGCAAGTTGGTAAATCTACTGTGGCCCTGTAAGTACCTAATGAACACCTGTGCCCAGCACAGCAGGCGTGGCAGAGGAAAACCATGGTGCTGTCATGGTTTAACCCTGGCTGGCAACCAAGTGCCACACAGCCACTCATTTAATCCCCTCCAC
This sequence comes from Sakesphorus luctuosus, assembly GCA_013396695.1. Lineage (NCBI taxonomy): Eukaryota > Metazoa > Chordata > Aves > Passeriformes > Thamnophilidae > Sakesphorus > Sakesphorus luctuosus. The sequence continues at coordinate 297,266 of VWZD01004039.1, forward strand.
CCCAGTGCTATGGGGGGAGAATTGTAAGGGTGAAAATGAAAAGGAATCTTGTGAGTTGGCATAAAAACAGCTTAATAATTAAAAATGGTATACTAAGAAGAATTTTAAAAATTGTTAGGGAAAAAGAGGGGAAAAACCAAGCAACCAAGCAAACTAGAGACAGGGGAAAGTAAAATGCAAAAAGAACAAGTGGCGCAAATGAAAGCAATTGTTTAATAACATCTAACCAATGCCCAGACAGTCAGCAGCAGTGTACATCCTGCTGATCTCCCCTCCAGTGTTATTGCTGATCCATATGGCACGGAATGTCCCTTTGGTTGCTGGGGGTCAGCTGTCCCAGCTGTGTCCCCTCCCAACTTCTTGTGAGCTCCCAGTCTGTTTGTTAGTGGGGTGGGATGAGTGGAAAAGCCTGTGACTCCATGTAAGCTCTGCTCAGCAATAACCAAAACATCCCTGTGTTGTCAACTCTGTGTTCAGCACAGAACCAAACCACAGCAAACTATACAACCCCCCAACAAACTGAAGTTACTCCTGCTGCTGATCCAATGCTTTAACTGAGAATCTGGATTCTGCTTTGTACAACTGCAACCCATTTCTTCAGAGATGAAACAGAAGCCAAGAACATTGATACAACTACAGTGAGAGAGATGGTCACAACATGACAGAAAAGGGTGATTTAGAGAGACAGGATGGTTTCAAGTGTGTGCCTTGTGAAGACGTGCAACAGAACAGCAAAAGAAACTCAGTATGCAAGCCCTCATTTCATATCTATACTGGTTCAGGCTGGGATAGAGTGAAATTTCCTCACAATGGCTAGTAAGGGGCTCTGGTTTGGTTCTGTGCTGAACACAGAGTTGACAACACAGGGATGTTTTGGTTATTGCTGAGCAGAGCTTACATGGAGTCTAGGCAAGACTGTTCCATGAGATCTCCTTCCAGTGTTTATATGGAATTTCCACTGAGAGTCTGAGCCAGTCTTGTAACATATCCACACAGACCCCACAACTCCCAGCAACAGCTGCCTGAATAGAAAATGTACAGGTTCCTGTTGAGATAGGGAAGATAAGGAATGGAGCACAGAATTCAAACACCCACAGACTTGCAGTTCTTTCAGAGCTGGGTCTCCCTTTTGATTAAGTAAGCTGAGCTGTGGTATCGGCTGACTTAGCTCAGTGCAGCCCTTTGAAGTCAGGTAGCTGTGCTGAAAAAGATGAAGGCTCTGTTGGTCTGGGTTGTGCTAATGACAAACATTGGGTAAGGCACTTCTAGCATAGCCAGGACAGCGTGATCACAATGAGATGGGTTCCAGCTCAAAGATCCCAGTGGTAATGCTGAAGATCATGGATAGGTCAGAGTAGAGCAAACATACATGCAAACAAAACAAGGCATATGTCTGAGACAGTTTATAAAGATAGCATCATGTGGGGTGAAAAGTCTGATTGAAAAAGCCTAGTCATCTGAGTGAAAAGTTACATTTTGTAGATTTAGTCAGGTATGGAATTATTGGTATGGTCAGGTGGTAGCAAATTAGAGACTCTGCTGGTCAAAGTTATCCCAACAGTTATTTGGAAAATAGTTGACCTAACAGAGTAGGTTTAAGTCTACAAAATACGATCTGGTCATAGCTACAGAACATGAGTTGCTGTCATGTAGCATCCTGACCTCTTCTAAGCTCTTTGGTCATGTAAGTGCAAATACACCAAGGCCACCTTGGACAATTTTAATTACTGGCTGTCAGTTTTCATTTCTATCGTAAATGATGGATAATGCAGGATGTTACATAAAACTCTGGCATAGATTCAAATTTGTTGTAATAACCACTAGAAAATTCCCCTTCGTGCATATTCTGGCCTTTGCTTTTGTTCTTTGGTGTAATTGTAACAGCAGTAGAAGACTGTCACTTGAAAATCCAAGTATTTGTACTCAAGTTTTCATCCTATGGCAGACTGATATAAATAGACCAAGAGAAATAGGAACAAATATTTGATATCTTTTCTTCCAGAGCATGACTTTTCAGTCAGGAAATGTAGAGCTTTTACCCTTATCATTTGCTGAACAGTATTCAACTGTGGTTTATTTCTGCAATTTAAATCTGGAAACTTCAGAGGATTTTCTGAAGCCAAGGTTCATTGGTCCTTATCACTCCCTGTCCAGGGCCCCTTGAAGGCCCAGCTGGAGCAATTAGTGCTGGTAATGTCATTCCAAGCTGTTGAACGCTGTCAGTTTGTGACAACAGTTTAGGGCTGTATCTGTATTCTGAGGCTGTTCCTATCAGGTCTGTGAGGGTTTTGTCAGAAAGGCAGCTCTCAAAGTTGAATGTGGTCTCTCAAGGATTTTTGTCGAAGGAAAAGTTGATGTCGAAGCAGAAGCACATCAAGATATTTGAAGTAGATAAACAGGGTTTAATCTCGTGTGACAGGAAGTCTATTATTAAAATAGCAATCTCTTTAGAAGGGTTTCTAGTTCTAAATTAAGACCAGGATATAAATTCCTCTGTATTTTATCACATGGTAATTGTTGCAGACTTGATCTTTCAGAGCAGTGAGTCCAAAGTCTTCATTGAATCTTTACTGACTCTGAATATTGCTGAATGCAAAGACTTCCTAATTTAACACAAATAACAGATTTTAATCTAGTGAAGGACTTTGTCTAGTTTTTGCCGTTAATTTGAGGATCTCATGTAGTCTTTGTTTTTCTGAAAAGCATAACACTAAACATTAACTCTCAACATACAAACAGATGTTCTTCCATGTAGCTGTGACACAGAACTGCTAATATCTCAGAGTGGCTTTAAGGAGTGTTCTCTCTCAAAGAGTGAAGTGTTCTGTTAGATGCTCCTATTCCTATGCATATCATTGAACGTGCTGTTTGGAAAACCTCCTAAGCATCATCTACCTTCTGTCTGACAAACCCAAGGGATTTTATTTTGGTTGACATTTCATAAGGGGTGAAATAGTCCCTCTCTGGATCTGACTAGGAGCATAGCATGCTGTAGAATTACAGAAATTATAAAATGGACTACAAACTCTAATGTATCTCTGACATGAGGGGAAACTTATCAGACTGAAAAGTTGCTGTAGAGTTTGCTTAACAATTGCAGTAACAGTGAGTCCAGACAATACGATTTTATCTTATTACTGTCTTGGATTATTTAATTTTTAATTTAATTTTTTTTCTTTTTTGGTGATGGAATGTTGTGCTTGCAAGTACTGTCCAAATGGCATGCTAAAAACTTGTATCAACAAAAATGTTTAAATCCACACCAAAAGAATGTGAGTTAGGTGTTCAATATACACACAGTTGGTGGCAAATATTTTAAATGTATACCTTAGGAAGTCACTGTATCATTTCCTCCTCCATCACTCCCCAAGTCTCCCAGCTAGGAGGGTTGTTTGTCTTTTTGTAGCAAATGTGCAATTATACTCAGCTACTTAGAGAAGACAAGAAGCAGATAGTATTTCTAGAGACTGTGGTGCCCAACAGCTTCTTACCAAAACAAATCAAAGCTGACTGATCCCGTGAGACACTGTTAATGTCTTATCAACACTTGGAATAGAATCATAGAATTGATTGGGTTGGAAAAGACCTCCGAGATCATCAAGTCCAACCCTTGCTCCAACTCCAGTCCCTTTACCAGATCATGGCACTCAGTGCCACAGCCAAGCTCACTTTAAAAACCTCCAGGGATGGGGAATCCACCCTAGATCCCCTGAATGTTCTTACACTCCATAATATTCACTCATAAAATGTTGGGAACATTTTTTGTTGGTTCTGATGTAACTAGGAAGCATTTGAATGTTCTTATAACTATTTTCCAAAGGAAGTTACCTTCTAATCTTTCATACCATCCCTGTTGAACAAGTTCATGTTCATTGACTTATACTCCCAGGAATCAGGGCTGTCTTGGTAAATCTCACCTAGAACAAAATCCCCTGCCTTGACAACTTTGATGCTTTGTACCCATATGTGCTGTGAACTGTTTCAAACAGCTTGGATATCTTTTCTGAATTAATTATAGAATGGTTGAGTCAATCTGACACAAAAACCTGAATTTAGTTGAAATTTTGTCACAAAAACCTTAAAAAGATTCTCAGATGGGAAGCTCCTTTTTTTTCTTTTTCCTTTTTTCAAATTTCTTTTTTTTTAATTTTCAAAAGCAGCAGCAATTCAGGAACTCTCAAAGGATCAGCGAGTGCACTTTCAGAATTATTCCTCCTCTGTGTATGTCATTCTAACCACACCTTTGCACAGAGAACTACCACAGTTTAGCCTGGTCAATATGATTTGTTATGGTTTATTGCTTTTGTATTGACCAGTCAAGCATGTTCAACAGGACATGATATTATTATTTCTAATTTGTTCAAGTCACATTTTTACTATTCTTACTACACTTGGGTACCTTTTCTTATGAGAGAATCCACTTGGTTTTCTATCTTTTCATTGCCTGATCTGTACCCCTGCTGGGCTTAATAACCCGTATGTTTGTTCCATAGATTCAGTTATAGAAAAAAAAGTAGATTTCTGTGCTGATAGGATTCTCTTTGGTTGAGCAGAGTTTGCCGTGGTTCCCTGGGAAGTCTCCAGTTCTGCACTCTTTTTTCACAAGTGAGAGATGACACCTCTAAATTGATTTCTAATAGTAACAGCTAAATGCTACCAGTGCTGGAAACACCAAAGTAGAGCAATGTCATGCTTTGACTCAAAGCAGAATATATTGCCACTGGAATGTCAGGGCAGTATTCCTCTTAGGTCTCCACACTCAAGATCAGTACTTCCCAGTCTGCTTTCGGCCCAGCTGTAGCAAAGGTGATAACTGCCTCCTCTTCCCTGGTTGTCATAATCCTTCCCACATCCATTTCCCTGTGTGTGAGGACAGGACTGCCTGTTAGGGCACTGCTGGTGTAGGAAAAGCTGAGCCACAGACTCTTCCCACAAAGAGAAGCTCTGGAGAGCCTTGAGCATTCAGTATAACAAACTCAAATGAAATTTTTGTCACTCAAAACTAGTGATTCTTTCTTCCGTTATAAAGCGTCCAGTCACTCTACCAGTACCAGCAATAGCCTATTCAGTATATGCAAAAGTTTCTTCTTTAGATGCTCAGATCAGAACAGAAAACAGTTTTTGGAGCAGCAGTCATGCAGTTGATCTGCTCAACAGCTGTATCATTGTCTTTGCACTTGATCTAACCTTCATAACTCACCAAATTTTGAAATCATCGGTGATCTAATTTTCTATCCTCAATGTTATTCTGTTACTAACACAATTAGTTCCTAAAAACCTAAACAGTAACAAATGATAAACAGAAATAATATTAAAAGCAATGAGCCTCTTGTAAAAATATCATTACCCTAAAGATACCATTTGCCTTTTGTTGCCTATTTTCAGTTGTTCAAAACAGGGAAACTCGAATAGTGGTGCTGTGATGCAAAGAATGCAGATTGAATCCCAGGTTTATGTAGGCAAATAAGGTTCTATGAAGAATCTTTATGACATCATGGATTATCTTAAGTGCCCATGTACTGAGGAACTCATTCCTGTGCAAGAATCTATCATAATATGGTCCTGTATTTCTTCTTAGCAATATTTTTGAGCTTTAGGATTAAAATTTAAAAGCTTATAAAATATAGCTGCTATTTAGTCCAGCAAATGTGCAGGTCCAATCTGCAAGTAAAAGAAGGAAGAAAACTCTAGTGAATATCTATTTTTGTAATATCCCTGGGGAGTCAGTTGTGTAGGTGTGATACAAATAGGACAAATGGCTCTCCAGAGAGGAATGTGTAGAGAGGAACAAAGGGAAACCTTTTTGCTGGGCTGAGGGTTTTGCTGCTGGCTGTGCCTTGGCATTGTTCGGTTCAGGGGAACTGCACCGGCTCCAGCTTCCTTCAGCTGGAAGCAGACAGGTTTGTTGAATGCTCTAATTGCTGGTAGGCATGAAAGGATTGCCTGGAAGATTGCTTCCTAGGCTGTCCTTTGATGTTTTCTATGATCTGGAAGCGAAGATTTTTTTTTTTGCCTTTATCCATCTTACTAATAGGTGAGAATCAAATCTCTCTTCTCAGTTTCCATTCCAGAAGGTATCATGGCACATTCAGTCTGATTAACTGTATCGTGGGCCAAAAGACTCCTTTTATCTTTTGAAAAGATTTGTAAAACACAAGCATAGTCATCACAGTCCACGTTCATAAAGCACTATTAGCCATGGGGTCAGTTCATTGCAGGGGTCTCTGGGCAGGAGAAATACCCTGCTGTGAACACTGGGTTTGTCAAGGACTATGAATCCCTGGCTAGAAATTTGGGATACAGTCATTTTAAGACATATTATGAATCTTGGACTGCTGTTAGAAAAGGTTCTTTGTTTAATTCAAGTTACATTAATTTATAAGCCAAATAATATAAATATAAAATACAAGTTTTGCCTTTTCAGCAGAATTGGAATAGCAGAGAACTGAGGCTTGATATTTTGAAGATCCTCTTTTTACAAATAAATACAAGCCCTGACTAGTGCACTGTGAAGTATTGTAATAATTTTAGACTATAACTATGGCTACAAACAGTTCAATGTGATATACTTTAGTTGCAGAAATTTGCAAAGTAATACAGTAATCAAAAAACTCTGTAATAGGTTAAATGATAAGTTTTCACTTCATTCTTTTCCTAAGAAATGCCTTAGCTGAAGGAAATTACGGTGCATTACTTTCACCCATGTAAATTGCCACTAACACCTTTCTCTTGAGAAGGTGAACTGGTGCCAACATGCTTGGAAGTACCAGAATACTTAAATATATGTAGCCTGTCCCAGTAGAACAGCCTTCCTCAGCTGAGTTTGGTTTATGTCTCCTCTATGATACAGAATTCATAATCAGATCCATCACTTGCAGAGTTCAGGAGTGCATGGAGTGTGTGCCTTGAATCAGAGCCTCTTTTACTTTCTAATGAAGAGCTGAGAATTCTGCCTAAAAACCTGTGTCTGTCAAATATGGCTCTGCAGTGTAGGGTCTGAAATTTTTGAAGATAAGTATTGATTTAAGCTTTATTGGAAATTAAATTGTGGTTCTTCAAACTGTTGTAAACATTGGGAGAAAACTTTCAAGGAATCCATATGTGATTTTTACATTATGATTTACTGAGTTATCAGAGCAATTTCCTTTTTTTCAGAATTGCATACTTTTTTTTTTCAGACTGTATGTTTTGGGATCCTGTTTCTGGAATGCTGAGACATGTCAGTCTTGATCTTTACAGCTGCCTTTTTGAGCAAACTGGTTACAGTGCCAGTAGTCAAGGCTGTTAAACTTCTACTGAGTTTCCTCATGGTCACTGTAAATTGCACCAACTTCCCAACTTTCCCTGCCGAGGACAGAGAGTGCATATTTTATTTTGTGATGTAAGCAAGGAATATACTTACATGTCTTATAACTACCTGAAGGGAAGTTCTAGCCAGGTGGGGGTTGGTCTCTTCTCCCAGGCACTCAGCAATAGGACAAGGGGGCACGGGCTCAAGCTCTGCCAGGGGAAATTGAAGTTGGAGAGCAGAAAAAAATTCTTCACAGAGAGAGTAATCAGGCATTGGAATGGGCTGCCCAGAGAGGAGGTGGATTCACCATCCCTGGAGGTTTTTAAGTGAGATTGGCCGTGGCACTGAGTGCCATGATCTGGTAAAGGGACTGGAGTTGGACCAAGGATTGGACTTGATGATCTCGGAGGTCTTTTCCAACCCAATCGATTCTATGATTCTATGATTCTGTGTCCACAACTGTGGCCTCCAGTTTTCATTTTGCTGTAATGCAGTGAGGTCTTTTAAATATCATGCCTGGAACTTGGTTTACTTGACCAAGAAGTCAAGTTGCTTTGATCTGTGGAACCAAAGTGTTGATCAGGTTTCTGCATGAATCATGCAGCATGTTAGGAACATTTGGCAGCAGTGTTGTATTTTAGATGTCTTTATAGTTAAGTTTTGATGTGCTAAATTTTCCAAGGGTACTTTAAGTCCAGGAAATTTACCTCCCTGTCCCAAATTTCACATGCATATCTTGGTACATACAATTCTGTGCGAGCGTGTATTTGCCTGAGTGAGATTCATTTGTTCTGTGTTTTAGTTGACTAAGTAGACATGAATCTCTCAGGTGTTTGGAGGCAGGGTTGCTAATACACATACCCTTGGGAGGTAAATACTTCAAGAGAATAAAATCTAAGTGATTGTATTATTCCTGTCTCAAGGAGAAGGCAGAGTGTTTGGTTCACCTCTCTGTTCACCAAACAGCAGGAGTGAGGCAGTTTCAGACTCAGGCTGGTACAGCCAAGGGAATAATCAAGTCCTCCTGCGCAAGGCTGAAAGGGGAAGGATTGCAGGTCACAGCCATGAGCCCTGGTGTTTTGTTCACTACTTCTCATTCCCTGCTTAGTGCTGTAAATGCAGAGAGGATACTGCCTAAAAAAGTCTTGATGATGATCCATGCAATGCAATGCCTACATTTAAAAGTGGCCTTCTCAGTGTCTTAAGGGTTATACATGTGAGTCATCTGGAAAGAATGGGCTGACCCATTCACTTTGATGTAGGTGTGGGGTTTGTGGCCTTATACAGGGAGAAACAATGTGTGCTTGGTCATATCCCTGCAGGCAATTTTTCAGACATCTCTTTGGGACGGACCAAGTCTTATTGGACTGTTTTCTTAGGTTTGTTCTGAATTAGCCTGTTGAAAATAGTCACAAAATAACCACAGGTTTTGTATCAGGTAGACATACAATTATGTCTGGTGTTTTTCTTCTTGGTGGGTATTGGTGACATCACTTAAATGTGTTTCCTTTTTGTGTGAAGTGTTCAGAACTGCAGCAGAAATTGCAGTCTGAAAGTGGAGAAGGAAATTAAATGTATGAGATTAGAATGATTTAATTTTGAGAGCTTGGTTTGTTCTGACAACACTGCAGGAAATTCAAAGCTTAGCCTGAGCTGACATCCATCAGTCAAGCTCCTTTCACATGAGTAATGCTGGTAATCATAAAAACAAAGAGGCTTGAGATAGAAACAGAGTGTGAGTCTTAATGATCCAGAACCATAACTGTATTCTAAATGAAACCTTTTGGATTTAATTTCCTCCGGAAAGTGTTAAGGGTGAGGAATCGGGGATGAAAGTATTTCATAGGAACTTTTGTTAATTGATGGGGCATCTTGCAAAGCCACACAAATTTGACTGCTCTCAAAAGCTGAATGGTGTAAGCAGATAATGCATTCTGCAATGGCTCATTTTAATCATTTACTGGTGTTTATAAAAAAAATACACTGATTTTTTTAAAGGAGAGCTTAAAAGGAAGTCTTTTTGCTTTATTGAAATTAGTGAAATAGTAGTTTTTGACAGTTATGGGGACTAGAAGATGATGTACTAATATATTGGTGTTACCCAACTGTTGCCAGTTTAAAAAATGGTTTACAAACATATTATGTTAAGAAATAAAGTATCTTTCATCCCTTATGAAACTCTGAACTAAAGTGATTAAGATGAAATACAATAAACTCAGTCACTTTGTATTTGAAAGTAAGAAACATTCTGAATTGAATCAGTGTTGCCTTGAAATGGATTATATTTTTTCTGCTGTCAGTTGATTTGTGGTCAGGAAAGCTACAGGAGCTGATGTTAATGAATTCTAAAGGAGCTTTAAAAAAACCCCTTCAAAACAAGAAGGTATTTTCAGGAAAGTTTTTACTGCCATCAGCCAAACAAATCTTAAAAAAAAATTTATGTGTAGTAGTCAATATTTCATTTATAACGCTCTTCTGCATTTATTTTATGTTAAGCATGGCACTGTTTGATTCCACAATGCGAGCACATGGAGAAGGTTCTGATGGACAGACCAGTTAGGAAACTTTAGGCTCCACCTTGAAGTGTGGCTTTGTAACATGGAAAAATCACTAAATTCTTGTGACCAGGGGGTTTGGGAAGGAGTTTTGTATACCAGCAAGCCACAGGAAAGTTGAGGATTCAAAGTGTGTTTTAATTTAATGAATGTTATGTAATTTCCCACGCAGTTAGCAAATTTGATAGTATCAGTTTAAATTCTCTTTATGAGATCATCCGAACACCATAGAAGAGGAGGTAATTATAATAATAGTGAAAAAGGGGAAATCAAATAAATATTCATAATGTATGTCAAATTTGTCTATCTCCTAATCTATCATTTTTATCTGGCTCACCTTCCACATTGTTCTTTTCCTGATAACCATTATTTTTTTTCCTGTCTCCCTTTCTGTGCAGGGCTGGCTCATCACCTCTGCAGTCTCCTCACAGCAGCTGTGGCTCTGTGCCTGGATGCAGGTGACAAAGGCAGCACCAAACCAGCGCGTGCTCTGCTCCTGTCCCTGCTGGACATCCTGCAGTGTGTGCTGGGGCACACAGCGGGCGTCGTGCGCCAGGCTCTGCAGGTATGGCTTGGCTTTCCTGGGGCCATTACTGGCTTCAGCAATGGTTTAGAGAACTTCCAGTTATCCTAAGAGTGAGATTCCCACTATTCTGATTTTACCAAATTTTTAGTATGGTGGAAACTCAATTTTTTCTCCAAGTTTCTGTTTGAACCCCTGCAAGTCACAGCATTGATGGCACTTCCTCCTCCAACAAAGACATCCTCCTTCTTAAAAATGAAGCGTAAGAGGATACAATTCAAAAAAAACTTCATGTAACTCTCTTAGTAACATGTCAAGAAGAAGCGTTCATTCTTTTTTTCAGACATAAGGTAAAAAATTTTGCTTTGTTTTTAATTTAGCCAAGTTTTTTGTTTGCTTGCTTTTGAAGGTTTTTCTTCTTTTTTTCTTTTTTCTTTTTTTTTAAGAAGGCTTGATGTAAGAAGTTGATGTTGAAAACTGAGCTTTTTTCTGCACTGATTTACACAATCAGCCATGTTATCAACTATATATTTCACTGGGAGGTTTTTGTTTGGTTTTTATTTTTATTTTTTTAAGAAAATTTGCTCATGATGGTCAATATCTGGTCTTTTTTGAGTCCTCTGTTAGCAGGTTGTGTCATGGATTTGTCGTTTAAGAATCACTTTGTAAATCTAATTTTGCAGACTAATTGCTAATTTATTTTTGGCATCAGTCTATGAAATCACATGGAGAGACCTAAATTCAGTATTTATGCTCCATATAACAGTGCTGACACCAGTTATTCTGGAGAACACGTGAGGAAAGAGGATCTTGCACATGGGTTGGTAATGTTAGTCAAACTGAAGGTTTTTATTTAGATACAAAATTAAATGTATTCCTTCAAAGCCAAATTCTGTTTGGCTTTACTTGAATACATCAGTTGATTGTTGCACTAAAGCTCCAGCTCCAGTTTTGTCTAACTCTTGTCAAAGTAATCTGCTTTGCCCTGGAAGGCTAATGAGTAAAAAGAATCAGCTGGAAAACTGAGTTTTGGAGCATAGCTCTGTCCTGTGTCCCTAACAACTAATGTCACAGTGGTGTTACTTGCCTTGGCTTGCTGCTCTTCACGATCCTTGTCACCAGGCCTGAGAGTTCTGCATGTGCCCTGTTGAAGGATGGCCATTACCTACTGACTAAAGTATCACTAAATGCATCACAAATATTATTCTTGAGCGGTTTTTATAGAGATCCTCTGGATAAGGTAAAAACAGACCTTGAAAAAAATTTCTTGTATTATCCATTTTTGAAGCTTTGACTTTTACAAGTGATAGTACCTCCACTTGAATAATTTATATTTAAGCATTTTGTGTGCCAAGTGGTAACTTTATCCAGCTGCATAGTGAAGGTGACTTACTTCCTTTCTTCAGTAATATAAATACTCATTTTTGTGTCTTCTCTGCACTCTGCCTTTTTGCCCTTCGTGGGCTTCAGCATTTCAGATCATTGTGGTGAGTCTCAGTGAGGGACACACCAATGTGACTTATTACCTAGAGAAATAGTGCTTCAGTTTTCTTTTATTTCGAAGTCCTTTCCAGAAGAAAGGCATTATCCTTTCAGGTCATCAGCATCAACAGTGGAGCTTGAGCAGTCATGTCTCCTGTATCAGAGGACTTGCTCCTCTGTTCAGTTAATTGCACTTGGACAGTGATTTTTAGGATTGAGCTATAAATGAAGCACGGTAAGAAATTATTTCAAAATGTCTTTTTTAGACAAAATGTTTACTTTTCCCTCTAGCAGTTTGACTGTTTAGGGTAATGGTTCAAAGCTGGTGCAAGATAACGATGTTAAATGAAAACTCTTGTGAGCAGACCTTTCTGGTGCTCTGAGGCAGGGATGGGTCATAAACAGGACAGCTTAGGATGGCACTGTCTTGATGAGGGGGGATGGCAGTGGCCAGAATCCACATAGTAACAGATCTTATCACAGACTTTGATCACTTGAAAACTTACTATTCCTCTTTCAAAAATAATTTTTATTGTTGTAATATATTGTGAATATTCCAGAATACAGAGTGAGGCAGATGAGCAAAATTGGGCCATGTTGCTGAGAATCCTTAATTTTTAGTTGCCTTGATTTTCTTGGTTTGAGTTGGATGTAAAACTGTACCTGATAAAGGGGAAAAATACCCAACTGAACTTTAATGTTAAAATAGATACGTTACATTGACAGAAATTAGAAATGCATAAAACATTTATGACTTTGGAGGTATCTTTGACATGTACAGTTTATTGGATTTTGCTGAAGAAATGTCCTGTAGGTCTGTATATCCAGCCTGTGCAGAATGGTGGGTGTAACAGCAGGAATCCCTCTTTGTGTTTATTGTCACAGACACAGGGACCTCATTGGGAGCCCAGGAATATTTAACTAGAAAAGAGTGCATCAGTCTCCTTCAAACTTTCATTCACACTTCCACCACCTAATGGACCTAATTTGTTCCTCATAACAGAACAGTCACCAAGGTGCCTTTTGATTTTTTTTCTCTCTTATTAAGGCACAGAGATGTGGCACAGGAGGGGACACACAGGCTGCCGAAGACCTTCTGCTTATCAATAAACCCCTGACGGACCTAATTAGCCTGCTCATTCAACTGGTGAGGATTGGCTTGTTTGTAAGCCTTCTGGAATGCTGCTGAGGTTGGGATTATTCAACTGAATTCAAAACCTTAGAGCTCTGTTTGCTGGTTTTGCATTGTTTATAAGCAAGTTTATAACCTAGCATTGTAAACTCAGTGAAAGGTTGTAGGTCACAGTGGCTTTAAAGTTACAAGTGATCTCAGAGTAAATCAGTCTGTCCCAAGCATGGCAGTGGGATGAGGGGCAGATTCTCAGTTTGGATACATATGTATAGCCACATTTTAGCCCTTTAGAATGAACTAGTGATCACTGCATAGGGAAAGGATGATATTCAAAATTTGAAACTCATAGTACTGCTATCATTAAAAAAGTCAGTAAATGCAAGATTAATTTGCCATGAGTGATGCCTTTAAATATCATTTTCTTGGGTTTGAGCCTTCGGAGTTTTCTCAAGGGTTTGTGTTATTTTAAGGTGATCCTGAGGGATTTATGAGTGGGAGTGGTCCCTGGTGATCTGTAACCATCTTTGAAGTGTGTCTGTTCAAAGGCAGCCCTTTCCAGGGTTTGCCAACCCTCACAGCACTGCACTGACACCCCCACGAGTGCTGCATGGTGGCCCTGGTGTGTCCCATCAGCTCAGCCTCCACCATCCTGTGCCAGGATCTGTACTCAGTCTGTGTGTGGTGGTTTGTAGGAAAGCTTCTTGAGCTGGGCAGGGCTTTTAGAGGCTGCATCAGCCTTTTGTGCAACAAAAAGCCATTCTGAGGGTTTGTGGGAATTTCCCTGTGGTATATCACAGTGTCCTTTCCAGGTTATTTCACTTAGCGGCATTTCAGATTCACTGTGTTCTCTTCCAGACCCAATTTTTTCCCTTTAAGCAAAGGTTTTCAGGTGTTTTGTGATATTAATAGTGTGGTCCTTTTGCTGTCTTTTGCACTGTCTGTAATCTTCTATTTTGAGGAGGTGTGTGATTCCTTTTTTACTAATTTTTGGCATTGTGCTTCTTGCTGAGTCCTCCTTTGATGGATTTATTTAAACCAGCTATTGACAAAGACTTTTTGGAAATGTTCACTGAATGACCTAAAACAAAGTGACTGGATTTCAACCATAAAATATTTCATCTTTATAAGTTCTTTTAATTTATTTTTATTAATTTTTTAAAATCACTATCTATGATAAATAGGAGGACATGAAGAGATGCAAATGTTCCTTTAAAGTGAAACTAGTCATAAATTTAAATTCTATTAACTCTCTAAAGAACAGAAAATTAGAGGCCAAGCTTTACTCAGCCTATACCACCTGGAAGTCTTTTATAGGTTTTTAATTAAAGGATAGGATAATTGTATAGTTAGCATGTACTGATTAGATTCTGACTTGCCCTGGTGTTTCAGAAGCAGGGCTGCAAATTACCACTAGATTTTGCTTTGTTCTGTACTTGTACTGATTTTGGTATGTATAAAATGCTTATTTTAAATCTGCTGATTTTAACATTCAGGTAAAAATAAAGACCATGGGTGCCACTATTATTTTTTAAATTTTGTTAAAAATTTTTAAGTGAGGGATTTTCTCCTGTAACGAGTACATATTTTTCTTTACATATGTTACATACATGGTCTTGTTTAGATCTGTGAAAGTTATTTCTGCTGGGTTTGTTAAATTTTATTTTTAAAATATTTTTTCCCATTTCTGTATTAGTTTCCTGTTACCGTTGAAAGAGTTTGAACAGTGGAATAATAATTTTAGCATTTAGAATCCACTTGTTTAAAATGGTTTATGCTCTAATCTCTTTAAATAGAACAAGATTCTTCTTGAAGTCTGGAGCATCTCTCGAGATGTGTATGCTCTGTACTCCTCAGACTCAGGATTACCTGAGCTGAAGTGCCAGTGGTTGTTCTGTGCATTCACTGGGCTGTGTGGCTACATAACCCCTTATTGCTGTTTTGAGGCATTCAGTTCTCTGTGAAGTTTATTTTCTGCAGATAATGGAGGTCTTAAGTTTTGCACTGTAAGATACTGACTTAAAATTATTTTCTCTGGTTTGCTGTTTCTACCTATGTTACCATATTTATAGTTTATGTCACCTTGAATAATTGATTTCCCTCAAGTAGATTACTATTTCATGCCTCATTTGCTTGTCTTTTTATTTTCTTCAAGTTCTACATGTTTTTCTCTCTCAATAATCCCCCCAAAAATGTGAGTTAAACTTGAAAATGTCAAAAACTTAGAATCAATTTTTCCCTTCTGTAGCTGTGAATTAGTCTATCACTAAAGGCATAGCAAAGCAAGAGTAGGAAACCCAGACTGCATGTGAATGAAACTTCAGGGGTTTAGGAATGCAAAAGAAGAAATAATTACAAATTCTGTCATGCAGAAAACACTGTGAATATGGAGAATTCAATATTTAATCCCATGATCATTATGCCCTTAATTGATCAATAAGAGGAAAATAAATTGAGCATTTAGTCTTCTGCTTGGCAGTTTTGTGTTGAAAAGTTAATTATACTCATCTTTGTTGGGTAATGTTTCTTCACTTAACATAAATGTAATTTGAATACTATACTGAAACTTACAGCAATTACAGAAGATGTAAAACATCTAATTTTTGATGTACCCATTATATGGGAAAAAAATTATGTTTGCTTACTTTTGAAATCACTTCCATGTGGATTTTCAGAAACATTCAGAAATGTGCCAGTACCTGTAAAGAAGAGTTTAGTTCCTTTTAGGTCTCTGATTTAGTTTGTAGGTGTAGATCTTTCAGTATTTTCTGCAGCCTCCTAGGCTGCTGGGAGAGAATGTTTCTGGACATGGTAGGCTTCTTCATTATGATATTACTACAATCATAGACTCATAGAATCAATTGGTTTGGAAAAGACCTCCGAGATCATCAAGTTCAACCCTTGGGCCGACTCCAGTCCCTTTACCAGATCATGGCACTCAGTGCCACGGCCAATCTCAGTTTAAAAACCTCCAGGGATGGTGAATCCACCCCCTCTCTGGGCAGGCCATTCCAATGCCTGAGCACTCTCTCTGCAAAGAATTTTTTTCTGCTCTCCAACTTCAATTTCCCCTGGCAGAGCTTGAGCCCGTGCCCCCTTGTCCTATTGCTGAGTGCCTGGGAGAAGAGACCAACCCCCACCTGGCCAGAACTTCCCTTCAGGTAGTTCTAGACAGTGCTGAGGTCACCTCTGAGCCTCCTCTTCTCCAGGCTAAACAACAATGATAATATACATAATATTCCTAGTCAAATTTGCAGTTGGTTACAGTGCTCTGTATGTTACTGCTGGAAGTGCAGCTAATCCTGTGCAAATCCAAAGAGGACAAACAGCCACACGGATGAATGAGAGGATCTCTTGCAGGTCCTTTCTGTCTCTGTATTGCCCTGACTAAGGCTGTGCCCAGGTTTCATTTTCAGAGGACAAGGAGGTATTTGCCAATGGATAATGAAAATGACTGCAGAAGAATAACAACCCTGGAGACTGCAGAATTTTATTTCGTATTTCTTAGGAATACAAAGTGTTCCATGATGTTTATTTCCTGTATTGCATAATATATTGCTGTTATTGTATTGGAAATGTTACCTGGAAATTATATTCGAAGAATTCTTTTAAACAGAGCTGCTCTAAAAAGCACAAGACCCCAAACAAACACACCAGGGGAAATAAGAATATGTTGTCACATACACAGAATTTCAGAATGAAGATTTTAGTTTCTCAACAATTAGGCTAGATTAAAATGAACTGAAAATACATATACGTTTTAACTATTTTTCCTTAGGTAGTAGAATGGCAATTTTGCCCTAAGTCAAACTATAATGTCTTATTTTTTTAATTTAAAACTTATTTGCTGATAAGAATAGCATAGTAAAGCTAGCAGTCATGTTTTGCTTTTGCATTTTGCTCAGTGTTTGCAAAATCCTCTTGCCTATAGATCCCAATGGCCCTTCCTTTACAGCACATTCTGTAATCACATCAGTGATCTGATGGGTATCTGTCTCTGACCGTAATAATCTGTGTGTGTGTACGAGCTCATTAATGCACTGCAACAGCGTCCCCTCTGGGTAATCCAGACGGTGTCATTGGCACTCTAAAATTAGAAGCTGCAACAACTCCAACAGTGTGAAAACTGCCACTTCAGCTCAAATGATCACACGTTTCTTGCAGGGGTTTGCAATTCGTGAGCACACTGCAACTCAGTTCAAAATGCTGGCATTTTGGAGAACAGACTGCAGGAATATAGATGTGCAATAACAGGAAACTTCCTGCTCTTCAGCACGTTAACTCTGAAAGGCACAAAGCAGGTTCCATCTAGAAAGGAAGGGAAGGAGAATTTTGTGTTATAAGCTTCTTTACAGGAAGTTAAAACGTGGGCATAAAAATTAAGGGAAGAGTAATACACTGTCTTCGTTGCAAAAAAAGTCTTGTCATGAGGTATTACTTTAAAAGAAGTGAAAAATAGATCTACAGTTTTGAGCTAGAGAATGACAAAATTTATGACCATAGCTGTTCAGTAATTTATTTTAAGGTGCTAGATTTTCTTCAAGATATGTACTAGCCCAGAATATTAACAGCTGCAAGGAGAAGTGCTTGCTAACATTTCTGCCTGGCTGAAGGGCTGAATCCATAATCCCCTCCAAGACTGATAAAGCAAAAGGAAACCAAAGGCCACTTGACTTTTTTCATGTAAATATGAAATATTGATGGACAGATATTTCCTTAAAGTGATAAACTATAGTTTTTTAGGAGTTTCTCACCTGAATGAACAAAAGCATAAGTAGCTGCTGTCATGAAAAATTATGAATGTATTTCAAAGAAATGTATTTCATACCAAATGGAATTTTTATAATTAGAAAAATAATCAGAATGCTGTTTCAGCTAGTTAAGAGCTGAGCCATCCACCCATATTTATTGTTGAGCAATATGATTCTGTCTTTTCTGTTCTTATTAAACATGAGATATTATTTATTTGAAGGCAGAATTTTCTTTCCTTGTTTTTTTGTGTTTACAGATACTTATTGTGTTTTCAGTCAGTGCTTTTGTTTTATTCAAGTAATTTTCTTCAGACTCCTTACTCTTTACACCCAGTACTAACACTGACTGGCAGCCAATGCTGAATTTCAGGTTACCAGCTTACAACTTTTGACATCTAAATCACTGCTTGTCGGTAGTGAAACAGCAAAATGGTGAGAGTTACAGAGGAAAATGCTGATGCAGGCATACTTAAATAGGGACATTGCTGAGAGCTTCTCTTCCACCTTAATTATTGATGGCTTAGACTGAAGGCCAGTGATTCTCATTCTCTTCAGAGCAAATATGGTCTTAGTTTTCTCTTCATACAAGACCTATGCTGCTGTTGGTTTACCCTGAATTTTTCCAGAGGAACAGCAACTTTCTCCCCAAGTCTGGGTAATACCACAGCTCAGAGGGACTCTGGGGAGGCAGAAGAGCCTGAAGTACAACAGAGGATGAAGGACTTCCTTGGCATTTGTGAACTGTGATGTCATGGTTGGCAAGTGTTGGGAACCCTGGAGTGGTACCTGGAAAATGGTCACTGCAAGCCAGATACCCTGTGGAAAGGGCCTTCTTTTCTCTTGTTGGGGAACCAAGAAGAACAACAGCTATAAATGGCTGGACGTGCCAGGGAGAGATAAGCAAAGCTATGGGCCCAAGCACAGCTCCTGCTCCTGTGGTGTTCCATCCCTCCCTGACTGGGGGCTCCTGCTGGAATCAGCCTCCCTTGGGAACAGAGCCAACCAGAGGGACTTGCCCATTGCCTTCCTTGACAGTCATGTACACTTCTGGTACCCCTAAGGTTCATGGACCTTTATGTATTTCTTCCCACAAGTTTGTTTTGGGGCAGTCCTCCACTGAGACAGACACCTTTTCACTCCTCTGGTATTTAGTGAATATCTTGGAAAAAGACCTTGGGAACAGTCTCTGTTAGAAGTATGGCTGTTGTGATAACTGACTAAACATGGGATTTTCATGCTTGTGGAACCCAGGGAACTAGTCTCCACTGCAACACCCAAGCAAGAATATAATTGTCCAAAATTCTCACTAATATTTTATTTTTTATCTTTGATTATCCAACATACAATATTCGAAAATTGAATATAGTCCTTGTACTGTGATTTTCTTCAGGGAGTGGTTGATATACCTGTCTACAGTTATTTAGTAACAAACTGTAAGTTGGAATGCTGCTTTTAAATGGTGTGAGAGACATATGACAAAGTAGTTTAATTTGTCCTTCCTTTACCAATGGCATTTTATTTCAGTGAAGCAAATACAACTCAGCTCAAAGCCCCAAGTGAGATCAGTGGATTCTTTTTAAAATTTGATAAGGATTCAAGATACAAGTGGAACTGTAAAACTTGTTACTATTTATAGTTTTTCCTGCTTTTTTAGCCTTGCTAATTAAGTTGATGATGTTATTAGATAATTCTGGATATTGGAAAGGAAGCAATCAAATAGGTGGCATTTAGATTGGAATGAAGGAAAACCATACAGCAAAACTGAGGAAGAAATTGCTGCTGTGGTCCTGTCACTTGCACAGTATTAGGTCAAATAGAATGTGATATGTCTTGGGGCTATGTATTCAGAGATTACATCTCAGTTCAGTCTCTTTAAACAGCTAACTCTATTAAGCTAGTGGAAAACAGGATTGTATTTGCATGCAGATCCCTTGGGAATTGCTGCTTGAATATTTGAGGGGTGTATGTCTGATGATGTGTTCAGATTGCTTTAAAGTATCTGTATGGATATCACCTAAAATGAAACAACTTTGGAAATTCATACTGCAGATTAAATAAGCAATCGTTACTGAAATTGTGGGGCATATTATGGAAATAGTTGGACAGATTATATAAATTGTTTCCTTTTATTGTCAGTAAGGATAGTCTGTTGGCTTTACTTTAATCTAGTTTCTTTGTATGTAAACAGTACTTTGGGAATTAAAAAATGAGTGGGAATGATGAGGTGTTTTTACACTTCTATACCTAATTGGTTTAAACCCAATACATTTTGTCCAGATCACAGATTATAAGGTGAGAAAAAACTATTGAAATAATTTAGTTGAGGATTGTATATAACATAACACGGGACTTTCTAAATTAATTCCTTATTATAGTAAATGGGTTTGTTATTTTTTGGGGGAAAAAAGAAGTATTTTTGTGATATTTGAGTTGCCTTTGATGGAGAATCTGTCTCAGTTCTAAGGAAGTTGTTTCAGCAGTTAATCGCTCTTATTAAAGAGAGAAAGAAATCAAAGTATTATCTTCCTTCTAATCTGAATTGCTTTGTCTAAAGTTTTGAGCTATCTTCTCTTACAAGTCCTTTTTCAGGTAAAGGAATTAACCTATCCCCAGCCTGCTTTTTCTCACATGTAACTGAGAGGATGTGATGAAATGCCCTTTAACCCTGCCTTTGATATACCAGAGACATTGAATTCCTTCAGTCCTTTACTGTTATGTTTTCCAGTCTGTCATCTCCTTGCCAAAACCCTCTGTGATTTCTTTCACCAGTTTTGTGAACTCTCTGTGCTGAAAGTAGGCATTGCATTCCTGTTGTTGTTCCAAAATGTCATTGTCAGTGCCAAATAAAGCCAAAATATAATATCTCTATTTGTTTTTTCCAGATTGTACTTTCAAGAAAGATATAAATAATTTTGATAGCACTCTCGTACTATCAGAAGTTCATTTAAAGATGATTACTAGTCATGTCCCTCAATATTTTCTATGATTTTCCTTCCCAGGAAAGAGTTTTCCATCCCGTTCCAGGGTCTGCTGCAGTGTCTGATCTTCAAAGGAGTGCAGAAAAGCTGGAATTCAGGAAAATATTCAGCATCTTTTAAATTTACCTCCTAATGTGGCTACCTAAACTTCATTAAAGAACGAGGTAGCCTGTGCTCTACCTCATCCAGAAGCCATAGGCTTTATTCAGAAACAGTGAAATGAAGTTTTATGGTGTGCATGATGTCAAAGATCAGACACCATGTCTATAATGATACTTTCTGCTATTACTACTTCTGTTTAAAGCAGAATGAAATAATGAATTGGGAGCAGCATTTCCAGTGCTGTTGTGATGTTGCTATAGAAAGGCTGTTTGACAGAATGATAATGGAGACATTGCTGCACTGCTGCTTAAAAACAGATATATTTTAATTATATTTTCATCACTTTATTAAGCTTAGTTTAATGGAATTCTGAGTCAGTCAACTAGAAATTATTCTTTCCTGGCATAATGTAAATGTTAATATTCCTCCAAATCCCCAGTGATAGGCAATTTTTCTGAAATTGGAATTTGATTTTTGTTTGTTCATTTTTTGTTCATTTTTAGCTTCCCAGTGAAGATACTGAAATATTTGTGAGTGCCTCACAGTGCTTATCATTGCTGGTTCAGCTGTATGGAGGGAGCAGTCAGGAGAGGATGTCTCCAGAAAACATGGACAGCTTTGCTGAAGTGCTGAAGTCCAAAAAAGATACACAACAACTGAAGCTTTTGTTGAGAATTGTAAAGAGACTGGTGAGTTGACATCCAAATTTTTTCAAAGTCTGCGTGCGCTTTTTTTTATATCATTAGATAAATTTTTTGGCTGGTTTTTTCCCTCTGGACAGAAAAGTATTTTAAAAGTAGTTTGAAAACAAAGTATGTGAGGTTGCATTTCACGTCTTTGAGTTTTACTCCTCTGGAGAAGATAGCCCTCTGCACTTAAAACCTCTTGCAAAATGATCGTTGGAGTTCTCCTATTTCAGTTAACCATTCAGCTACTTAAATAACTCATGCTATTTATATATTTATTTAGTAGTTCATCTCTATGAGTATTGGAGCAATTTTCTGAATGTCTTCTGAAAGAGCTGACCTTGTAGCATTAAATAACTGTTCAGAAACGCAGTGGTGGATTTCATGGTGAATAAAGGGCCATTTTGCACATGGATTAGGTTTGTGCATAGGCTGCCGAGTGCTCATTCTCACCGAGTGAGAGGGCTACTGCTGCTGGAGCGCTGGCAAGCAGAGCTCTGGTCAGTGGGAGTCCTGCAGGGGCTTCCTCTGGTGAGGTTGTTGGTTGGCAGGAAGGAGTTTCAGTTCTGCTGCGCTCCCTTACTGTGGCCTCACAGCAGCACTGTGGCTTTTGGGGAGCTCAGGTGGAAGAGCTTCAATGTCTGCAGCTTGTCTCAGATAACACTATGGGGATTTTATCTGGAAGTGTCTTGATGAGAAGCTTTGCCTGCATTGCCACCAACACTTCACCCTTTCCTGTCCAAAAGCAGGAGTTTTCAATTAAAAGAGAGTAACTTCCCAGTGTAAGAGACAGAAGGTACTTGAATTTTGCAAGTGCAGAGCTGACTTCCACAGTAGTCATAATCATATGCCATAATCAATGGAGCAGGAGTTAAAAGGAAGCAACTCTTGCAGAGAATTCAGAGCTGTTCCTGTCCTCTTTCTCCTGCCTACTGTATTTACATAATAATAATAATAATAATAATGGCCAATCTTCATGAATGAAGATTTGGGAAGGGCTCACCCCACATGGGTGGGTGTGCCCTCCCAGCCTGCGCAGGGGATTTTTTAGGTGAGGCTCAGCGTGCGCAGAACTGGCCCCACCGTTTAAGTCCTAAGGTTCATTTGCCATGGCCGAGCAAGCTTGGACAGTGACAGTGAAGTCTCCTTAGGACTAACCACAGCACCCGGTACTAACCAGGGCTGACCGTGCTTGGCATCCAAGATCTCACGGGATCAGATGGCAGGGAGGCTTGAACTGCCGGGGACGGTCCGTACTGAGACTTGAACTCGCGACCTTGGGAGTCGGAGACAGGAGTGCTCTCCACTACGCCACGAGATCTCCCTTGTATTTATATAACAGGAAAGTAAACACCATATTCTTCTTCCCTAGTTTTCCCAGTTCTATCTTGCTGTAAAAGAAGCATGAATATATAAAATTAAAATCAGTATGATGTTAAGAATTTTAAGGACACTTCCTATGATTTCAGCTTGTACCTTTGCTTCTTTTTCTAAGTAATTGTTGTGCTGTGTAGAACTGGCTTTTGCTCTTCCCCAAAAGCAATATGAGGAAAGAGGTAACAACGTGTGAGGAAAGGAAAGAGAAATGAGGCTGCAATTTACGTATATAGATAACTTAACTTTAGCATAGCTACAGACTTGTTTCTTTCTCTCCATTTTGAAGACTGGTTCAAAAGTTGACCAAGTGTGCAGGATATTTAACACAGAAACTTCTGTTGACTATCTTAAGAGAACACCACCTTGCGAGTTCCTGTACTTTTAACTCCTATACTCTCCTTTGTGTACCTGGTACTTGTTATTCATAATATCAGGCATAGATTTTCTGTAATTATTTTAATGAGATCATAGGATTTCTTTTGAAAGCAGAGTTCATAGATAATTTGACAGATTATTTAATAAATCTTATGTTATTTCTCTAGACCTGAACAAGTCCTGTTCAGAGGAGATGATTATCTTGTCAAAAGTGTCACAAAAGACATTGAAATATAATCATATCTATTTAAGAAGGAGTCAGCCCACATCAGCTGAATTTTGAAGCCTAGAGCAGTGTTTTTCTTTTTTAACATCTGAGCAATATTTTAATAAAGGGATCAGTAAATGCACCAGTTTTCACTGTTACCAAGCAGTGCTTATGCAGAGCATCTTTTCAGTTTGTGGTTACATTGACTTTGCTGGTACAGGCACAGGTACTGCTTTTGTAAGACAGGAATGTATTAAAAGAACTCTGCGTGTTTATGCTATAGATGCTCTTTAGCATGTATGGCTGGAAAGAGGGAAAAGGCATCGCAGTGTGACTGGTTAACCTTTATCCAAGTGTTTCACATGACCCCAATGAGCCAATGGAGACAGATGTCTCAATTTTGGAGTCTTCAGATTGAAGCATATCAGAGGATTCCTTCAAGTACAAGATGACCTTGCCTAAATGAAATGGAAAACGTTGTTGTTATTATGTGTTGTTAGAACTTAATAATATCAATCCATTGGGTTTTATCTCCAGTGTGTGGAAGGGTTTTTTGAAAAAAGATTTGTTTTGAGTTTGTTTTTGTTCAGGTTTTTTAATGGTCACTGTCAAATTTGACAGCTAATTGACTGCAGGGCAATATAAGCTTCTTGCAACACTTTCTTTACTAATTGTTTTCCTACGATTTTGTTGCATTCATTTGTTAAACAGAAAGAAAGATACAGGCCAGATTTTGACAGACTTATGATGGAACCGCTCAAGCAGCCCTTTTAACAGGCTTTATTTTGTTGTAAAAAGAAGTCATTAGGAGTGAAAACCAGAGAAAATATGCTTTGAGCTAACTTTTATGGCTGTGTAAGTAAGGATCATTTAAAAGCTTTAAAGAGGCAGCATTGACTGTCTTCTTTCTGGTTTTTTTTTTTATAATTACTTTTAAGCTTTCAAGGCTTTTGGCTCTATCAAGCCCAGGTTAACCAGTCTCTTTTAAGAAGGTTCTCTCACTGACATTGATATAATGGACACAAACTGAATAATATAATTGAATCAAAGGAACAGGATTTGGGGTGTTTTTTGGTTTTTTTTCTGGGGATTTTTTCCTTCAGTCCTTGTATTCTCTCTCTCTTGTTCTGGTTGCTTCAGCTTGGCTTAGACAACACTACTATTCAGAAATACTTCATCTTTTTAAGCCTCACTTTTGTAACTGATCAGTGACACCAGAGAGTGATCTTCTGTCATTTTTGTTGTTCTGGAAGCCTCTCCTTCCACTTTGTCGTGGAAGTCACTATCTTATCACTCCATCTCCTCTGTGAAGATGTAGTGCATCTTATTACAGTCCAGTAAATTATCTAAAGTATTTCTTTGTGAAGCTGAAGAAATTTTCATTTGGGAAGCAAATATTTCAGGTTTTGCCTGCTTTTTAAATTTCTTTTTTTCCCCCAGAGGAAAAAAATCTCCCTGCCATCTCAATTTATCATCTAGTATGTAATGTAATGGCATTTTTTTATAGAGCTAGCTAATATTTTTCCACTGGACACATAATCACTGTGGGATTACAGCTCAGTACTCACAAATAAAGTATTTCAACTTTCAAAACAAGAGAACACTCTTTTCCACTTCCATGCAATAAAGGAAAAATTCCTCTGAGAAAAATGAGCAAAAATCAGGCTTTAACCTGCAATTCTGCACTCACTGTGGAGAGGGAACTTTTGTTCTGTGACTTTTCCCTTAAGTACTGCTCAGAAAGGATAATGAGTTCTACATAAATCATACCTGTTTTCTTTGCAGAATCTCATTTTCACTAATTTGTGTATCTTAACTTTCCAAAAGTTGTTCATCCTTTATTTGTGAACCACTGAAACATTTAGGATGTCATCTGCATTTCATATACCCTGCAGGGACACGTGTAAGGATTTCTCAAATCATTTTAGGCTGTGTAGTAAAAACTTTAAGGATGGAATAATAGTACTTGAGCTGTGACAAAGTTCCATAACATTCATTAATTTCATTGTACGACTATTGAACTCTACTTTGATTTCCCTGCCAATCTGAGCCACAGCAATGCCATCACTGTGTACCTGGAGGCACATTTACTACCCTGTTTCAAGTGAACCAGAGCGTGGGGAACCACTGATCATCACTGTGTCTAAAATACCATTCAAATCACGTGTCTCTAAGTATTTCTGTCATGTAGATTAGTAAAGATGTCACCTTCAGTTTTACACATATATTTGCTGCATTCCCATCTCTGTGTGTTTGTATGTAAAATATATATATATTTACTGCAGTAGTTCCCAGGTTGGATCCTTGTTGTATCAATCTCTGATCATGCATTATGAAGGCATTTGGAGCTGGGAGAGATACCCAGTCTGAGCAGCACCGATGTTTGGTTTAGGGTAGCAGTTCTGCAATCCCTGGGTATGTCGAGCTCCTTGCTGGAGGTTTGCTCCTCAGTAGATTCCCACAAGTACATCTATAGGGAGCTTCCCTCGAAAAAGGTGAAGCAAAATCTCAAGAGATTTTCACATAGCATCACTTTTACAGCTTCAGCTCTGAGGACTCAGTGCCACAAGGAGGTGCTTGTGCAGCAATTCCCAAAGAGTCGGTTTCCCATGGTCTCACCAAGCTGCTGGAACCTGTTGGTGAATCTCGAGCCAAGGGAGCACAGTACTCAAATAATCTCAGATTAAGTGCATGATCTGAATCTTTTAAATAGCCTTTAATCAATTACATTAATTACTAAGGTAACCCATAATATTCCATTGCTCTAAGGAATAATTCTGTAACATTTATTTGTTTAAGTGTGAACACAATACTCACTTGTGGGTTAAATTATACATGTTTTAAAAATTCAGGTGACTCTTATGGGAACAGTTTCTGTCCTTCATTAGTGTTAATCTTTTACTTTCAGGTTGTTACTAAGCTTGCATTCCTTCTTTATAGATCATCTTTTGTTGGCTTCAGTCTAAGAGAATAATGTCCTTAAGATGTTATTTTACATATATATATATTTTATATATATGTATATGAAGATGTGGGCGGTCCTGTGGTATAGTGGAGAGCACTCCGGTCTCTGAATCCCAAGGTCGCGAGTTCGAGTCTCAGTACGGACCGTCCCCGGCAGTTCAAGCCTCCCTGCCATCCCATCCCGTCAGATCTCAGATGCTCAGGAGGGTCAGCCCCGGTCAGTACCGGGTGCTGTGACAGTCCCGAGGACTTCACTGTCACTGTCCAAGCTCGCTCGGCCATTGGCAGATGGACCTCAGGACTTAAACGGTGGGGCCAGTTCTGTGCACGCTGTGCCTCACCTAAAAATCCACTGCACAGGCTGGAAGGGCACACCCACGTGGGGAGAGCCTTTCCCAAATCTTCGTTCACGAAGATTGGCAATTATATTATATATGAAGATGTAGCATTTCATTAGATATCAATAACTTAAGATACTCCCAAAGAGGAAGAAGCTAATCAGCATTGAGATACGTTATGCAGATCAAACCAGGATGAGTTACTCAAAATCCCTTGAAACAAATGCATGGTAAGAATGGTACATCTTCCTCCTTCCCACTGTGTGGGGAAGATCCTCTGTTTGCACACTCAGACTGGGGGTTTTTCACAGTTTTAATGAAACTGGAGAGAGTCTCCAGAGATGAGAGACGGGGACGCCTCCCATGCCCACTGTGACTTGGCAGCACTTCCAGCCCCTGTCGTACTGTGACACAGGGGAAGCAACAGGATAGGGGAATTGCCTCTAACACAATTGAAACATCAGATAAGTAGGATTTAAATAAAACTAGTTTAGTGGAGAGAATTTCATAGTTTGATGGGCATAGTTCTCTTGTGGCACAGCCCCTTTGGAGCACTTTGTTGTTTACTGAACTGAAAATGGAGCCAATATGGATTCATTTATCTGAGTAATTTGGATTAATTTTTTCGATTTAGTCTCACTGAAGCTGTGTTTTGGACTTCATATTCAGTTTGTGATGTGGCACTGTATTTTTGGTAGCACTAAGAAGGAAAACACCTGGTTTTAAGAAGTGTGAGTTTTGTATAATCAGCATTTAATAATAGTTTGATTTCTTGTCACACATTCAATGAGCAATACTAAGTCCTAGATGTAAGTTATTTAATTTATAGTTATATACTTGATACTAAGAACAACACAGCTTCTCAAAACCCACTTTTTTAAAGTACTGTGTGAAAATGTTATTTGTTTGTCTATTAATAATTAGTATATCCAAATATGAGAGGGATGCTGGAGATGATTAAAATTTGAGATCCCATGGCATTCTTTGTAGTAGTATACATGGTTAATTTTATTGACTAGTTAGATTGTGTGTGTCAAAATCCCAGATATAAATTTTCATTAGAGGTCTGATAAGAATTTTTATTTTTAGTCTGAAATGGTTAGATACTGTTCCTCCTTAGAGACATGTGCATGTTGTACCTGTGCTTATGTAGCTTGTGAAGGGCTAAATTCAGGCACATTTTTACTTGGTGTAACTTGAGGAATGTTTTCAGGATGCTGAGCAGTAGGACAGGATGTTAGCACTGTCCTTGACTTTCTCTTTTTGTGACATTTGCATTCTGTGGTTTCTGTTGGAGGAGAGGGAAGAATATTTTGGTATTTATATTTCCATATTTGGTTAGAGCACTGAAAGGATTTTAATAGGCCTTTCCATTTCTGATTAACCTTCCTTTTAATTTACCTTTACGATTTCTGCAATATCCTTCTTTTGGTTGGCTGGAATTCTTAAGTGCAGCATTCTAAAATTAGATACTGATGGGGTTTTTTTCCAGTGTTTATCTTTCTGTGCTATGAAATGAAACAGAATGAGTATCCATGGGTAAGCCTTAGTGACTGATAAAGTCCCTGGAATTCTTATCTTCCTCCATCTTGTCACTTTTGATCCTGACCAGAAGTTCTGTAGCTGATAAAAGATTGCAGAAAACTTTGCTATTTTTTTTCTCCAAAGCACTAGGTGGTACAGGAATGCTCTGCTTATTTCTCCTCATATAAAAAGCAAATATTTAAATCTCAGTAAGATTGTCCAGGCTTATAGGATCACTTATTTCTGCTTGCATCAGAATTTTCCTGTGTGAATTTTGTACATCTCTGACTAGATTTGCTGCTTCAAATGACTTGTAGAATAATATCTGTTCTGTGTCTGAGAAGGCTGGGATGGCAAATGGTAGGGCTATTAATATAAAATCATCGAATCGATTGGGTTGTAAAGACCTCCGAGATCATCAAGTCCAACCCTCAGTCCAACCCCAGTCCCTTTACCAGATCATGGCACTCAGTGCCACGACCAAGCTCAGGTTAAAAACCTCCAGGAATGGGGAATCCACCCCCTCTCTGGGCAGGCCATTCCAATGCCTGACCACTCTCTCTGGAAAGAATTTTTTCCTGATCTCCAACTTCAATTTCCCCTGGCAGAGCTTGAGCCCGTGCCCCCTTGTCCTATTGCTGAGTGCCTGGGAGAAGAGACCAACCCCCACCTGGCCAGAACTTCCCTTCAGAGAGTTCTAGACAGTGCTGAGGTCACCTCTCAGCCTCCTCTTCTCCAGCACAAACAGCCCCAGCTCCCTCAGCCTCTCCCCACAGTACTTGTGCTCCAGTCCCTTCTCCAGCCTTGTTGCTCTTCTCTGGACCCTCTCCAGCCCCTCAATATCCTTCCTGAACTGAGGGGCCCAGAGCTGAACACAACACTCAAAGTGTGGCTTCACCAACGCAGAGGACAGGGCAAAGGTCACTGCCCTGGTCCTGCTGGCCACGCTATTTTTGATCCAGGACAGGATCCCATTGGCCTTCTTGGCCACCTGGGCACACTCTTGGCTCAATATACTATTGTTGTTGTTATTATTATTATATAGTTTATATCCCTGTCATAGTTTATATCCCTGTATACCTCTAACTGCAAACACACTGTCTTTTCTTTTGGGTGGGTGACTTGGGATATTCCTAACTGAAAGTGCCAAGAAATTCCTAACAACTATGAGAAACAAAATTTTATTTCAGTTGGCTCAAAGCTGAGATATTTTATTTCAGCTGGTCACTGGAGTCCAAAAGCCCCTTCTGCTGAAAACATTGGGCTTCATATAACCAACCTCTGGTAAAATCAGAACACTAATCTTAGTCCTCAGATAACATTTTGCTTAAGAGAGTCTATCAATACCAATCAAATAGGATTGAATTTTTAAAAATCTCCTCTTGGCTGCAATGTTAATACCAGGTTGCACATATTTCCATGTTCATATGTACCATTAATGGGAGCATATGAGGTGTAGGTGCTATTTCATTATTATTATAACTGAATTTCATTAGTCCTGTAGACCAGAACCTCATTGGGGTAAGCCAATCCAAGCATAGTAAAAAGTAATTTCTTGCTCCAGAAAACAATCCAACTTGTTTCCTGTATTCAGAATAGGATCAAGGAATGGCCTGAAAATGACTCCCCGTAATAGGAAATAATTTAACTCAAAATGAGTGTTCTGGATAAAACAGGTCCTTGGGCAATGATTGGTTTTGTGCAAGCAGGTATGGAGGTTTAACTAATTGCTCCTGATTACTAATGTAAAAGTATCTTCACTTTATTACAAATTAAAATTCTTGTCAGGAGTCGCAGGAGTATTTTAAAATCCTAAGTCTTCCTGTAGTCTTTGTGTGAAGCTGTTACCAGAAACCAAAAGAGCTTTGAAAGGTTTTGGCTGCCCATGTTGAAGATGGGGATACAGTTAAGTGTAAAGAGCAGGTTTACTGTGACTTTTTGCAACTTATACTGCAAACCCTTCAGCAACACCTCCCTTTTTCATTATATCTGTTCTGTTAAACTCAGTCTGATAAGTTTACTGAAGGTGAAATAGTCTGTTACATTTCATCACGTAAGTAAAATTTTAACCACCAAGTACCAGGATGAAATCTAATGTAGGAGTTAGATCCTCTACTGGAAAGGAGTGCTTCATTTTGAGTTCTAAATCACATAGGAGTGGACAGTCAGAATAAAGGTCTTGACATCTCCTCTTTGTTAATCTTCAGTGCTCCTTTATTTTTCTTGTTCGTGTTTCTATCTATTGAAACATTGAAAATATTTTTTAAAATGTTGATTTTTAGTACGTTTCATCTTCTGCTCTCGAACAGGGCATCCAACAAACATTGTTTCACTTTGTCTAGATCCTTACTCTCTTTGTGTTAAAATGCTGGAGCACTGCTGAAAAGCTGGTGTTTTCCAAAAGCTTGCCATGAGTGAATCTGCAGGTCACACAGAGCTTGATTTTGATAGCTGGTGTTTGGATGCAGATAAACAGGGACTACAGTTGCAGTGCTTATATTGCAGAGGAGGACAGTCCTTGGCTTTCAGGCTGTGAGGACAGGGGACCCTGAGGCACGTGAATTAGGCAAAGGAGACAGGACATTTCAGATACAGGTTGTCTGTCAGATGGAAATTGTGAGTAAAAATAAGATATAGCGTATGTACACCAAGGGTATGCTGGTCATGGCAATTGAGACCAAGAAATATGACCATACAGAGCAAAAGGAGGTCAGTGTTTAAGGAGTCAGACATAGCTGGGAAGAGCAAAGATGAAAATTATTTTAGAAGCATAAGTCAAAACATAGATACAATGAAAGAAAACAAATACTCAGATTTTTCCTTGGATCTTGCATGCAGTGGTTGGTTAACACGTTCCTTAACAACAAGTACATACGTTTCAGGTTCCCCAACAGAGGGCCCATGCTCACATGCTAATCCCTGCTGTGATAAACATATCTGGGCTTTATGAATGTGCTGCTACACTTTCACATGACCCTGTGATTCATGGAAGTGTTCTGAAACGAGTTTATGTTTAAAAATAGGATTTGTGTGCATTGAGGTCAGACTTACAGTAAATTTCTACAGGAACTGACCCCCCTCCCCCAGTTTAAAGAGTGATGTAACATCAACATTCTAAATTATGAAGAATCTACTAGTTAAACATTTATAAAGTGCCCAGTGCTGTCACTTCTTTCAGCTATTAAAATGTGATGTTTTTATATGAACATCATTATAAATTTATAACAAATGTAATTTGTGGCTATGCAGTGTTCTGTGGGCTGTGAATTACTGTCCTAAATTTCATGTAGCAGTTGCTTCCTCTGGAATGCAATGCCGAGTTGATGAGTTCATATGATGCAGCATAAGAATATTTCACTATTTGCATACCAGCTCTACTCTGCTCTTTTAGACCACTCAGGGCGTTTTAAGACATGCAATCCTCAGTCCTGTCAAGAGCAGAGGATTACCTAAATCCTTTAATATCAATAAAGGAGTACTTCTTCCAGAAATATGTAGTGTTTGATACAAATGGATCATCAGATGCATGTAATTTTATCCAATAGCTCAAATGATTTAAAATTATTTTTTAAGGAATTAGACTTGTGTATTTAATTGCAAGAGAACTTTTGTAGAGCATAACACCCGTATCTACTAAAAAGTCAAAATGTATGTTTCATAATGCATAATATTGTACCTTGTGGATGAAAATCTGATCTTTATGCTGCAAATCCTTGGAAATGATACTTAATAGACTTACTGTGTATTAGAATTGCATCAGAATAAGATAATTTATATCAAAACCTGCCCCTCCTGTGCTAAACAAAGTGTACATCTAAAACTCTGCCCTGTATACAGGATGTGGTGTGTGTGATGTGAGGTAGGTGTGCAGAACAGTGGGGTCCCCCAGGCTAATGATTTGCACAGATTACATTACTTGTGACTGCAGTTTACTATTGTCCCATTTCATCACTTACAAGAAGAAGAAAGAATTGAGGTAGAATCCCTTTGCTCATTCTGACTGAATGCTGCCTTTGTGGCTTCTCACACAACAGGCCAGTGTTTCCAGCAGGGTTGGCACAGGGCTCTCTGGGCGTCCCCTGGGCACAGGTTTTTCCCCTCAATGGGCTGGAGAAGATACAAGGGCAGATTTCCCGAGGCAGCTTGGGCACAGAGCTGCCTGTCCTGAGTGCTGGAGCAGAACAGCTCTGCAGAACTGAGCAGCGTTTTGTCAACCCTAAAACTTTAACTAAGAGTCCTTGGTGTGTAGCTGTGTGGTGAATATTTTCATTAGAATCGTAGAATCAATTGGGTTGGAAAAGACCTCCAAGATCATCAAGTCCAACCCTTGGGCCAACTCCAGTCCCTTTACCAGATCATGGCACTCAGTGCCACGGCCAATCTCACTTTAAAAACCTCCAGGGATGGGGAATCCACCACTTCTCTGGGCAGCCCATTCCAATGCCTGATTACTCTGTCTATAAAGAATTTTTTTCTGCTCTCCAACTTCAATTTCCCCTGGCAGAGCTTGAGCCCGTGCCCCCTTGTCCTATTGCTGAGTGCCTGGGAGAAGAGACCAACCCCCACCTGGCTACAACTTCCCTTCAGGTAGTTAGCATTAGAGCAATGGTCTGCCCAAGGCAGGTTAGAGTTGAAACCAAAGCCATGTTAACCTTTTGCAATCAAATAATTCCCATGAAAATGAACATATTGACACATCCTCATACTGCTACTTTTCTTTGAAGTACTACCAGTATTTAAATACTATAAAAGGCAATTTTTAACAGACGTGGTAAAGCAGCAGGTTTACATAAAGCATAAAAGAAATTGTGGTTTTTAAAGATCAGGGCCCTGTTGTAATTCTGAGCTATTAGTACATTTTATGTATTTGCAGTATAAATGAGGGTATATTCACAAAATGGCACACAAAATATTTTTTCAAAGTCCAGAACTCTAAGATGGCTGGGAGTAGTTTGGATGACATATATCCACCAGTTCTGTGAGACCTTGGCTCTGCTAATATAGCAGTATTTCTTTTAGTTTGGTGAGGAAAATTCTTATTGCTGAAAAACAAATTACACCTGTCATTGAAAAACTTAAAATGAAGTGCCCTCAGGATTGCTCGACTGGACTGTGGTGACATCAGAGAGATGCTCATGCAATTCATTCATGTGATTGTAGCTCCAAGTTGAAATATATAATACGTTTTGAAAATGATGTTATTTAATCATGAATGACTTTATAGCCTCTTTTCATCTCGGTATCACCTTCACCATTATATTTGTTAGGATCCTTTTCTTGATGTGTCTTTTATTCTACATTTCCACCTCTGCTTATATGGTTTTTATTCTTTGTTCGGTTCCTGAACCAGATGTCCTGTTTTTATCTTTAAACTTATTTTTTTTCTCTTAAATGAAGCTGAGATCTTTGTGTCAATGGATGTTGGAGGTGGGAAGAGCAAGAATGTTAAAATGCCTACTCTTATTTTACATTTTGACAACTGGAGGTTTCAACAAAATCTTCTTTTCCTTGTTGCAGCTTCATACTTCAGTTTTGCAGAGCTATTTACAGACTCAAGAGAACATAGTTGCATTAGCACACCATTATGTGCTTGTTCATGTACACCTCTCAGACTTACTCAATTATTTTGTAACACTTTGGAATTTTCTCCTGAAATTATAATTTATCCTGACTTTTACTATTTCCAGTTACATAATGGCAAAAAGTTTTAACATTTGCAAGGATTTAAAATACTGTGATTTCCCAAATTTAGTTACAGAGATTCCTAAAGAAATTTAATTTCCAGGAAGTACTATTTATTCATGGATGTCAGGCCTAAAGAAGTTTCTCTGATTTTGCATCCCAAATCATTGGGATCAATCAAGTCCTAGTCCTTTATTTCCCTTTTAAAAGGATTGAAAGAAGAGACCAAAGAACTGATGGGGGAGCAGAAGTTCCGTGGGACATTAAGTATTTTGTTTAACAATTTTAATTCCATTTAAGTTCCCTTAGTTGTACATTCCAAGAAAGTGAACTCTAGTGAAGTAGAATGCTGTGGTTGAGACTAAATTATATGAGAAGCCTGATAGTTTTCCTAAAAGTAAGGTTTTGGTTTTTAAAGCTTGCATCTGTGTCTTTTTCCTCCCTTCCCTTTTAACAAACTGCTTTAGATGGGATATGTACCTAGGAATGATCTAAGCAAACTTTTGACCCATGAAGTTCAAGTGGCTTTGAAACGAGGCAAACCAGATTTGTCCATATCTACTTGGAAATAACAGCAGCCGAGATTGTTTTCTTCAACTTTTGCCTAATACTTTGTGGAGTACTTCAGGAACTCGGGCAGTCCCGTGGCATAGTGGAGAGTGCTCCCGACTCCGGCTCCTAGGTCGCGAGTTCGAGTCTCAGTGTACGGACCGCCCCCGGCAGTTAAATGCCCCCCTGCCATCCGATCCCGTCAGATCTCGGATGCCAAGCAGGGTCAGCCCCGGTTAGTACCGGGTGCTGTAGATAGTCCTAAGGACCTCAGTGTCACTGTCCAAGCTTGCTCGGCCGTGGCAAATGAACCTTAGGACTTAAACGGTGGGGCCAGCTCTGCACACACGGTGTGCCTCACCTAAAAAATCCCCTGCGCAGGCTCGGAGGGCACACCCATGTGGGGTGAGCCCTTCCCAAATCTTCGTTCGCGAAGATTGGCCATTACTTCATGAACTTAAAAAATAGTGATATTTCTACTTGAACTTGGAGGAGAATGTAGAATGCAAATGTAGCCACTGTGACAGTGATTTAGTGACCCTGGAACATCTGGGAGTAAGGCAGGGTGCAGAGGACAGCGGCAGGATGTGGATTGGAATATGAAAGGAGCAGCATCTATTCTTGCTGAATACCTGTATGTGAGAAAGAAAAATAACAGTCTCAGAATGAGTAGAGGTGAGAAACATAAAGTAGTGATGAACATTAATATCTTGGCTGCACTGCAGTTCTGAGTGTAATTCCCCAAAATATGAAACACATCAGATTTTGAGACTACTGAACATAATGATTTTACTGTGATACAAATCATGTCCTGCTCTGCACAGCCTGTCCTCTCTGTGGCACTGCTTTGATCCAGCTCCCCACCCACCCACTGGGGTTCAGCTGGCAGCATTTCTGTTCCAAAAGAGAGGAAGAAGAGAGGTCTGAGGCTGTGGCACTTCTCAGGCACCTTTCTGTTCTCCCCTCTGTTGGACAGGGGTTTTGGATCTCCCATCATTCTGGCAAGAGAATGGATCAGAGCTGGACTTCTCTGTTGTAACATCCATAGTAGGGAATGTGCTTCAGCAAAGTTGTGTCTTCAGAAAGACTGGAGGGAAGGAGGAGGGGCATCAAAGCCACCATGAATTATAATGTTATCATTGGATGGGATGTTTTCTAGCCCCAGTCACACTCATAGTGAGAACAGCGAAGTTACTTGAACCCAGATCCAAAAGATTCAATAATACACTATTTGTATTCTATGTATCATGCTAACATGTGAAACACAAGTGCTGTAGCCCATCAAATTGTTTCAAAACAAGCAAAAAGAGTGTTTCTGTTTCAAACAGGAAAGCAACCCACGTGTATGAAACAGCTGGACAGCTGTTGGTGCCACACTAATAAAGCAGCTGTAGGTGCAGTGGCCTCTGCACCCCACGGTGTGCTTATTTCCAGATATCAGAAAGACCAGCCCTTAAATTCAGTGATGATGCTGGAGTTGCACATTTTGGCTTTCAGTTCACCACTGCAATAAACTTGAAGAAAAATTTAGGGAAAGAGGTTATATATTTCTTCCATAATTAATGTATTGCAAGATACAATGTTTGAAATATTGAGGTGCTTTTTGAGAGAGTTGTCACAGCTTTGATATGAAACTAGAAAAATCAAATCAGGAAAATATAATATTTTCTGTCACTCAAATGGCTTGCAAAGCTCATTATTTTTGTGTTATTTTTCTGACATTATCCTTTCCACCAAAACTATGTGGTTGAAAATAGAGGGATAATTAGCATTAGCCCATTTATGAGAAACTGCCAGTGACAGAAACTTATTTATTGTTGTGTACAATTAAAATATGATGTGAACACATGATAATTTACATTAAAACAAGATTGCAACTTGTCAGCAGTTTCCTTTGTTCAGCTGTGTGTTTATTAGGCTACAGCTGCTCACCTACTTTTATATAACTTTATAATAATAGTAGCAATGTCTTCATTATTGCAGGTGTCTGAACCAGTTTGATTACACAATATACAAAGAAAAAGTTTATCTGATATAATCTTTGTTAAAGAACTAGATCAGGAAGTAAGATTATATACCAACAGGGAAAAAGCCCCTTCTTGTCTCATCTCTTTATTTTTTGGGGTGTGTTTGGATTCTTTAAAATTTATTCCTTGCACAAAGTGTTTATGTATGACACCTATGGTGGTTTATGTAGATCATTTTGTTGTTTTATTTGGACAACTTCAGTGCATCTAGAAATAAACAACTTGAGACCTGTCAGAAAAAAGAACACTTGCATGGTTTTTTTAACTCTGTCATTATACAAAGTGACTTCTGCAGTATTATAGTAGTTGGTCTTAGTTTGTGTTTAAGGATTCTCTGGGAACTCGTAGTCCCGTTGTTGATAGTTTCTGCTTTATGTTCTTTGGCATAGATAAGCAACGGGGGGAGGTCACAGTGAAATACACTTTTCCAGCTCCTGGAACTGGATGGGTGGAATTTCAGAGCCTACAAAATGGAAAGCAAAGGCTTTGTCTGTCATTCATGCCCTGCTGACACATAACATCCTGAAAGCAAAGCAAGACGCAGGGAGGGCCCTTATTTCTGTCTGGTCTGGAGATGTGATCAAGCATAGAGGAGCTCTTAGCAAGTCCCAGTAAGAAAATGTAAAAGAAAGTTCTGGAAACCTTTCCAAACTGGAAGGTTTTGTGCTTTCAGGAGCAAAATAGGACAATTATGTCTTCAGCATATCTAGGAGCAAACACACCAACATTATTAACTTGTGCTGGGATGGTTCACAGTGTTCTCCAGTCAGAGAAAATACTGGTCCTGTTACTTTCAAACATTTTTGCTGTCACTGTGTGCAAGTCTCGCTATTGTATGAACCTTCCGAGAAGATGGGTATCCCCTTGCTCAGCTTTCATGCAGGCTGCATGTCTCTCACAGCTTTCATCATCAATTCTGTCTAGAAGGTTCTATTTCTCATGCTTAGAACTGTGCCTAGACACAGAGGCATAATCCATGATTTGACCAGAATTTCAGCCTGGTTTTCTGGAGCAGAAGCAGGAGGAATGAATTAATGAATAACCACTTTGGTCACTCTCAGCATTAAGGCTTTAGGCATATGCTCCAGGTTTGTTAATGTGAACAGAAAGAACTGTGCTTAATTGTTTTCTTCTGACTTTCCTAATGGAAAGCAAAGCTTTCTTTCTTCAGCTTGCTAATGTCTGTAAAAAATTTCTGAACATCCTCACCACCTCATTTGTCACTTTTGCTTCAGAAGGAAAAGTAGTGAACTCTTACTCTGGGGAGGGTTCAGATACAGCTGTGATAGTTGTCAACCCACATGGACAGCAACTGAATGCGTCCTGCTGCCTTCAGCATGCACTGTTCCAATTGCTGTAACTTTTTGCTTGGGAGTTGCTGAGGAAAGGGGGTTTCTCTTGGCTTTCTGTTACTTCTGCTGTGATTTCCTTTGGAGAAAACTTTTCAAAGTACTGTAAAGCCTCACAACACTGTATGAGTGTTTAAATTCAGTTTAAATGCCAAGCACTGTGGTCTGGAGTCATCACTTCAGATTTAATATCCCATTTCTGCTATAGATTTAAGTTCTCATACATTCTTATTTCGTTTACATGAAGTAGTTTATGTAAGAATACATTGATATTCTAATGTAAAAATTATGGTGTTTCTAGTTAAGTAATTACAGGTGTCAATAATTTTCTAGAATTATACCACATAATACATAATCATATCCTAATAGTACTCTACTAATGCATCTCTAGTCTCAAAATCATTGGCTGAATGCGAGGCAGAAACTTCTGAGTGACACTTTTAGTGGTTTGCCCTCTGATGGTGTTTTTGCCATTGCAGCTTGAGCTCAAATCTGATTATTAATTTTAAAATTTGGAACAACTCATAATGTTCATTATACACTCCCGTGAAGTCACAGAGTGAAAAAACACAAATGTTTTGATGTTCTCACATTTGGAAATTGAGGTTTAAAAACCCCACAGTTTTAACATTGTAGAAATCACTCACTCATGACAGTTTAGTAGAGTTAAAGCTGAGTGTGATCTGAAGGAAGAGGAGGGACAAGGTAGAAGATGGGTAGAAATACTCCTATACAAGAAAGAGCATCTAACCTGGACTTTGAATTGTAGAATTTCTTGGCAGGGATTCGTGCTGTCCCTTCCACATACAGAAATGAGACAGGTGTGATACTCAAAAAGTGCAGTTGCATCCTGCAATTGTCAAAAAAGAAACTTGTTTCAAGCGTCATTAAACTCAGGAAGAATTGGACATAGCTCTTGGAACCTTGAATTTTAAATACTGTTAAATAAGGGTGGCCTACTATCTTTTACTTCTCAGTTGAATTCATATCTTCTATGTTTTTATTTTATCACAGTGATTTTCCCCCCCTCCTTACAAAGTGCCTCTGCTCTCAGCTGGAGCAGGTGTTGGTTGCTGAGCTTCCACTCAGGTGTCGCTCAGGAAGTGCATCCTTTGCTATGTGCGTGTTTGCAGTGCCACTGAAGAGGGAGGCTCACGGTTTTAATCCTCTTGATTTCGTACTTTTTAGTCTGGACGAACAATCATATCTAAACACAAGTCAGATACTATCCTAAAATGTTTTGGCTCATTGAAGATGTGGGTAAGTAGAGTTTGGTTCAAACCTGGGAACTGGTAGGAACTCAAAGGCAGTGTTTATTTTCTTACAGCTCTTGTGGAAACAGCACTGAATATTGATAGGCTGTAACTTGGGTCAAGTCTTTTGCAGTGGGGACTTTTAAAACATACAGTGTATTTCTAGTGAGGCTGATGTCTGTTATGCAAACTGTTTTCATGCAGGCGTGAAAAGTTTCAAGGAAGGAAATAGATGGGTTTGTGTCAACTTTTACTTGTGGCACTTCCTTTTTAATTCTGAGTGGCAGAATAGTAGTTGTAGTGCTGTAATTCATACTTTAAAAATATTTATGTATATACACAATATGGGAACCTTACCTCTGAAGGTTTCAACCTTGACTTGGCTATAAAGCTGAACACAACTTTATGGGAAGAAAATATTTAGTGTATTTGACTTTGGCAAGTCTATCTTTCTAACTTAATGACCCTGATTTTTATGTATGTTTAACTAACATTGGTTTATTGATCAAAGGCAGATCTGGGGAGGGAAAGGGATCAAGCCAAGGGAAATATAATTGGAAGGAGGGTTTTAGCAGGAAAGAGAAACTTTTAATCCTAAATGAAAATTTTATTTCATTTTTATATTTATTTTAAGCATTTGTCCTTTATTAAATTCTTACAAATTTTAAACAAAAATTATGTTTATAAATGATATGCTAAAGTCCCTTGTAAAAAAAGGTTGTTGTGCAAAAGACTGTTGGAGATATTCAAAACTCAGTTTTGTTCCATTGGTGTTATTGTGGTTCTTATATCAAGGAGAGCACACTTCACTAATTAATCTGTGTTAATAATTAGATGGATCTGCAATAACTCTCAAACTACTTCTCCTATTTCTGTTGTTAGTTAAAAAAAAAGAGGCTTTTTGTTTCTATATGAGCTATTTCAGGCTTTAACTCATGAATTCTAAGCAAAATGAATTATTGTGTATGTGCTGCTATGGCTGCAGGTAGACACTGGGAAGGTCATTGGGTTTCTGGCAGGATGAAATTTCCCCACAGAAAAACAAACAAACAAACATTTCCCCCATGGAACTCAAACAGTGGTTTGCTCATGAAAACCATTTATCTGGTTGAGAGAAACATCTCTGTAAAGTGTATTTCATTGAGATAATCGTTTGAAACCACCTGTCTGCCCCATTCAGAGCCATGGGCAGGCTTATTCATTTACCTATTTCACCCTTTTGTACATCATTAGGGAAGGTTTCTTCTTGCTTTTTAATATAAAATACCAAAGTATTTATCATGGCCTTAAACCTCTCCCAGCCACTCCATAAGTGCTGACTAATCCCAACAACAGAGGGCGATCCCGTGGTTCGCTGTGCAAGGAATGAGGCTCAGCTCTCCTCTGTGACCATCACCTTCCACATGACTTATTTCTCGGGGTAGTGAGGCGCTGGAGCTGTCTGTGGGTCACAGCTGACCTGCTGCAGCCATTTTTGTCAGGGAGCTGCAGCTTGGGTGTTTTCTGCATTAATTCTAGAGGAATGAAATTGTCCAGAGTAGTACTGCATGCACTCTGAGTAGGAACTGCACTTGATGGCAAAATGTCAGCTTTGAGGAAAGGAGTAGCAAAGGAACTTTTCTACTTCTGGTCAAGACAACTGTAATGGGAATACCTGAGCCGATTTTAGTCTCTGCCTGCAGACACAGGCTGTGAAAGCAGCACATCCTTGGGAGCAAAGGAGTGAGCTGTGTGTGTCAGCATCCTGTGTTTGTCCAGCAGGTACACACAGGAAAGCACCCTTTGGCTGTGCAGGCTTTCCTTACGCTTCCTACTCTGCCTAGAGACAGAGGCTACTGGTACAATTTGGACTATGACCAGGAAAAGGCTCCAATTCAGATGCTCAGGTTCCTGCTGCCATAATGAAGGGTTGTTGCTGGTGCAGAATGAGGCACTCCATTAGTGTATGGAGAGAACAGAAAACAATGCCTGCTGAATCACCCTCCATTGCTTTGGGGTGATGAGTCTAATTCGAGATTGCGCGTTTTTATTTGTAAAACTTCAGACTCAGTAAGCCCCAAACCATCACTGACTTCTGACTCATCTGAGTTTCATTCTTTGTTAGGAGCAATCAGTCTTGCCTATTGAAAATATGCCAATTTGAAGGAACACAATTATTGAATCTGATATTACATGCTAAGGCTTCTGTCAATTGTTTTGGTAATGTCAGAATATTTTGATCTGTCATTTTTTGTTGGCTAGTGATAGAATTGGAATTCATGTTCCTAATTCCTAATCCTACAATGTTCCACAGAAAATAATGATATATTAAAAAGACATTTGGAGCCATTTAGATTAATGGGGGGAAAAGGCTTACAAAATTGTGTTAAGCTCGTGCATACAGAGTACTGATCTTTATAGATGCTGTTGGACATCAAATGTTCTCGATTCAGTTGTTGGAGGAGTTGGCATGCGAGATGAAACTTAGCAGAACTCAATTTTTGTGTACTTCCAGTGGGAAATTACAAATAACCAGTGAGATCAAACACATGTATTGACCCAAAGTGCAGTTATCTCAAGGATATTGAAATAATGTGAATTCAATAAACCTGAAAAGGTCAGCAAATATTCGCGCAGTTCTGCGTACTCTTTTATGTTGATACCATTTTGGCATCTGTTTGCAAAATGGTGTGACTCTTACAGGGCAGAGATTTTAGTGCATATTCTGATGGGATGAGGAGTCAAAAACTATTCCAGAAAAGGCATTCATCAAATTATGTGCGCTACAGAGAAATAATACTGTTGTCTCTCACAAACAGATTTCATGCTGAGATACCTTCATCTTAGTCTGACAATTGAGATGCAAACTAGAGATTCATTTGTATTTTGAGAGGTTGTTGCATAAACATGAGAAACTTTTTCATCTTTTTTTTTAGGTTTTTTGGTAGCACAGTTCCGTTGGTTTTTTTGTACAAGTAACCACATAACAATCTTCCAAGACACAGATGCAGCATGAAATTGGCTTTTTTATTTATTTAAGTACTTCTCATGTTCACTAGACTAAAAAAGGCTGAACTTGTATAAATTAGCAATGATTAAGTAACACAGCAGAGCTGCCCCAGTTTGTGAAAGTTAAAAAATTCTGCTGTATTAGTCAAAAAATGCCAGCAGTGGGGAACTTCTGCATCCTGCTGAAGTTAGTAGACTTTGGGCTTCCTTGCTGCCTTGACTGATGAGGCCCATGAGCTCAGCATTCCTTATTTTCAGACCAACTGCTACTTTCTAGTAATGAGAGGAAGCTCTGGCTGCAAATACAGAGAGGTGCCAGCAGAGCTGGCTGTGTTTGGAAGTGTGTGGTCACTTCCCACCTGCTTCTCATTGTTCTGTATCACAGATTCCCAAACTGAAAATACACAGTAGTGTTTTGAATATTAAAGGCTTTGAACAGCTGTTGCACTAACAGGAGTGATAAAGCTAAACGGGAATTACAGAAGCCAAGCATTTTGATCAATATATCTAAACTGCACTTCAATAATGGTTTGCATGTAGGAATTAATATCAGAGATGTGCTCAGGAGACCAATCTGAAGATTGTCCATATTGAGTGGTGAGGCACCCTGCTGTCCCCTTGGAGGGAATATAACCACTTGGAGAGGTGAGAAGGTTGGGACTGGTGTCTGCATGGGCTGAATCAAATATTGTGAGTACTTAATGAGCAATGTTTCTTCATTTGCACAGTGATGTGTTTGCAAACAGGGGTGAGTTCCATTTTTATTGAAAGTGATATATTCTTCTTCTTAACCATGCCCTTAGAAAAACAAAAGCTTTTTTTTAGAAGAATTAATTCCTCCTTGTGTCAGTTCCTTCCACCCACACACCCTGCATACGCACACAGTAATTTAACATGACATTCAGAAAGAAAAAACAAACACCATTTACAATCAAGACATCAACCTATGTTTTAAAATTCAGATTATAGAACTTCAGTGCCTGAATTTGCATAGAAAATGTCTGGTTTGCATAATAACTTGAAAACTGTTTTCCTTCTCTAATATTTGGGTTTGAACTCCATTTAATCCAAGTTCTTTCTGGAGGCTGCTGAAGCATTAATACTTAATTCTGGTCAAAATATTGGGTTTGGTTATTTTCCATCCTCTTGGATTGCAGTCAGATCTTTGGCAGGCCCCTGGGATCCAGAAGATTTTCCCCTCTTCTTGCTTTTTTTTTTGTCAATTTTTTAGGCCTTTCTGATGGAGCTAATAATGGAGACTGGGAACCAAGTTTGGATCTAGGCTGAGATTGTGCCAAATTCTTTCTCCAGACCATTAAGTGAACTTGGGGAGGTTTTTTTCTTCTTTTTTGGAGGACTTCTTTTGTAAGGATTTTTTCCCAGCTTGTTGTAATAGCATCAAGCATGTCCTTCTGTTCAGTCAGCAGGTCTGTGTATGTACGACACACTGTAGCCAAACTTTACTCTTCCCAGAAACATGTAATTTAAGATGTCAGGAAATTGTAGGGTTAGTGTTTGTAAAAAAAATCAGGCACATTGAAGGAACTCTGACAAGCCCTACTGGTACTTCAGATTTTCTTTGTCTCCATAGATAATGCTTAGCTATATAATTAGCTACTGGGGAGATATAATTTATTTTCATTCCTTTCCCTTCAGTTTTTCTTAACTTGGTGCTTCAGTAAATGATATTTTTTAAAGAAAGATGACAATACTGTTAATTCACAAGTGAAATACTTGCCTGTATGTGAACAATCTAGTCAAAATACAGCACTGCAGCTTTCCTGCACCGATGCAGGTGCCCAAATGTGAATCAGGGGAATGTAGTCCCTGCATCCTGGTGTTCTTATTACAGACAAGTATTACAAAAGCAGAATGATTCAAGACTCAAGGATTACTCAAAATTATTAGATCTGTGAGAACTTATTCCTTAAGGAAGAGTAGACTGAGAG
The DNA here is from genome assembly GCA_013396695.1 of Sakesphorus luctuosus. Lineage (NCBI taxonomy): Eukaryota > Metazoa > Chordata > Aves > Passeriformes > Thamnophilidae > Sakesphorus > Sakesphorus luctuosus. The sequence continues at coordinate 341,346 of VWZD01004039.1, forward strand.
GCTGTACCGATTTATTTTGTATCCTGAGAAGATGAGAAAGGATGAGCTATCAGGTTATTTAAATGAAGTAGGACCAGTAGAGGGAAATACATTCATTTCTCTGAAAGGAGATGGCGACTAAAGAAACACATGTAGATTTCATTTCACTGAGAAAATACCTGAAATGTTTAACCATTTGTCAGGTGTAGAAACCCATAAAGTTACTTGCTATTAGTAGTTAAAGGTAAGGATGAAGTAACAATCCAGATTTATTAAAGCTAACATTTAGAATTAAGTTTGAAGTGGAGTTCAGATGTCAATGTTCAGAATTTCATCAGCTTTCCTTAGGATAAATCATCTGCCCAAACCAGAAAGAGGTCACAGGTTTGTATTTGTAGTTGATCAGATTTTGTGAACTCAGATTTTGTTTATTTATCACTGCAAATATTCCTGCAAATTGGATCTGAAGTTTCTGTATAATGTCTCTTCTAATAGGCTTTTGGAAGAACAGATCAGAAAATAGATATGAGTAACCAAATCCGAAGATAGAGTATGTTTGAATAGAAGTAATGGAAAAATATCCCTCTGTCCCACAAGCATAATTCATGTCAGAACAGGGTATAAAGATCACTACTCTGAGGTCTTGTCATGCCACACTTGCAAATGTGCCCCTGTAACGGCGTTGGCACAGTTGTGCTGCAAACTTCCCCAGTACTGATGTAGCATATGCTGAGAGAAAAACCTTTTTTTGTTGGCAAAGGTACCAGCTGCCTCCAGTCTCTGAGTGACATCAGCCACCTGACAAGTGCACCCTTATCTTGGTCTAGCAGCAATAATAAGGATCCAAATAACCTACTCCATTGAAAAACAAGCAAACAAACAAATCCCAGGACTCCCACCCAAGAGAGACAAATATTTTAAAAACAGCAGCTAGTGAAAGTTAATGACAAAAACTAACATTTAGAAAGATGCTGGCTTAAAAAGGCAACCCGTGCTGTATACCTGGCAGAGTATTAGTGTGGTGCCATGACTTGGAGGGGACCTATCCACCCAGTCCCAACTGCAGGGTTGGAAGTGGAGGTTTCCTATCCACCTGACATCTCCAAAAATTATTTTTGGATTACAACTAGAATTTCCTACTCTGCTTAATATAACTTGCTGCTGAGGCTAATTTGAACTTGCTGTGCCGATTTTGTACTGCAGTGAATGAAGAACAGTCATGATTAAATCATCAAGCTGAGAGAACAGTAACACACAGCCTGGTGTACAGCACTGTCTCAAATCACTGCATCTATTTTTGCTGTGACTGTTAGACTGAATATTACATGAAATTAAAATTTTTATTAAAAAAGAAATACAGTTTTTAGCTTCTACACAAGTCAACAAGTTTATATATAAAGACTTTGGGGTAACAGTAGCTTCACAGTTATCTGTTAACAGGAGTGAAGAAATAAGGAGTTTCTTTTTACGCTAGGAGTTTTCATAAACCAGGGTGTGATTTCACAAGATCTCAGCTATCACAGCAGCTGAAAGGGAGTGGGCTCCCTCTTCTCCCTGGCTCTTCTCCTCCTTCCCACCCCTGCCTCGCAGTTCTGTCTTTGCCTTGCATCAGCTTCTGTGCTCACGGACCAGAAGATGAGCCAGTTCCACTCTTTGACCTGGCAAAGAGCAGCTGCCATCCTAAGTAGTTTTATGCCACTTTAGCACTAAATTAGTTTCATATGAGATTGGATGGCTACTAGAACCCATGTCTTTTTGTAATAGCCAAGTCATAATTTGTATCGAACGATTTAGTAAAGCTGTGCCCTTAGGGGGAGGTTTCACATCATGCCCGAGCCATTGTAGCAACTTGCTGCTGTCCAAAGGCAGAATCCCCCAGGTACGTGTTTCCCTGGCTTGGTGCTGCCCCCTCGCTCAGCTGGCTCAGCTCACTCAACTGGCAGAAAATGAACCCAGCAAAAATGTGAACAGCTTTGTGTTGGTTTAGTGCTAACTGAATTCCGAGGTATCAGACAAGTGCCAGAGCCAGCCTGGCTGTGGACTGGCACTGGGGAGACTCAGCAGGGAGGAAGAGAGGGGGGAAGCCTCTCTCAGCAGCAGAGGGATGTGAGGTTGGCTCTGCTGGCTTGTGAAACCACATGGTACTTCACACATTAGCACAACCATTTCCTCGTTGTGAAGATGAACTCTAGTATGGAATTCATTTTAAAGATTAAAAAAAAAATCCATCACTCAAAGATACTAAGAAAATATGTACCTCCCCCCATTAGATGGTTCAAGCTCAGAGGTGAAAGGGAATAAATAGAAGTGGGGTTTGGAGATGTTTGGAGCCAGAGACTGTGTACCGAATAAAGGCGATTTGGTTTCTTAAACTTTTATATGCACTCTAACACTTCTGCAAGGAGTGCTGAGTTTTCAGCAGTTTATTCCTTGGAATGAGGAAAAAAAAAGGTGTTTCTGTAGCCATTAACGCTCTAATTAACACCTCACTGCTTCTTTCAGTAGTAGGCTGGGTAGGAGAGTTGATGGAGCTGTGGCAGCTGGTGGCAAAACTTTGCCTGGTGAGTAAGGTTGAAGCATGAAAGGGAGAGAAAATCATAAAGAGAGAGGTTGTCTAATGTCTTTAAAAGATACTGAGAATAGGGCAATCAGTATTAAAACCCCAGCGGCTGGGTCGCTGCCGGTCTCGCTTGGCGTTGCTGTGTCGGAGGCAGCTCTGCTGCTCTGCACACTGAAAGGTTTGCCAGCAGAGCTCACGGGGGAACCTCCCCTTCAGCAGCCTCAACTCCGTATCCAAATGGGAACAATCACTGGGGCAAGGCAACTTCTTGTAGGGATAACTGTGTCTGTGGAAGGTTCTTGCCAGCATTGTTAATGCTACGGTTTCGGAGCGCTCTGGGCCAGGCTGTGTGTGGGCTGGCGTCAAGAAGGGAGGTCCCAGCCGCATGTTTCTGCCGCCTCGCTGGTGCCAGCGTGAGCGTGAGTGGAAAGCTGTAAAACTAAGCCAGGGAGAAAAAGCATGGGAGGGGTTGGCCAGATCGCATCCCTGATTTCTCACCATCTGATTGCACAAGTGCCAGCGCTGGCACTGCGCAGGTTGGCTGCGGGCGGAGGAGGAAAAGGCTCCTCGGCTGCAGCGCTTACTCAGGCTGGTGTACAGCGATGGAGAGCCCACAGTCTGGTGGGGGGGGATGGGGATACTTTTTTTATTCTAAATGAATCTTACCATCCTAACACTTTTCAGGACAGAGATTCTGTCCAAGGGGCATTCGGTGCTTAGGAGGCTGTCCTGGTTCTTGCTCCGTGTAGTTCATCGAGGAGCGCGCTCTCTTGTTCCCAGCACATCGCTGCCAGCGGGAACGCAGGATTTCTTCATTAATCTTGCTCCATGTAATACAGCACACACCTAAGCCTCTGATGGAGCACAACCATAGTTTCCAGTTTAACAGTGTATCAAGGCGTGTCATTAATACCCAGTTACGGATGGTAAGCCCTGTCTTATGTAAGCACTAACACACAACGAGGGATGTTTTTGTCAGCCACTGTGCGTACATCACGGATGTGCTGGGGCAGCAGTGCTGCTGAGGGCTGCAACACACCCAGGGCGTGGGCGGATTAGCTGACTAATATGCATTTTTTAGTGTTATTGTGCTTATTAAATACATTCGGGGGAAAGTTTTAAAGTAAATTAAAACCTAAATGATGGAGAATCGTCCCACTGCGTAACTGGAAGTGAGAAAACACACCTCAAAGAAGTAACCAAAACTGCAGGGCTACTTCTACCACTGAAACTCCCCTTCTTGTGTGTCTTCTTCACAGGTAGCAGCCAGGTTGTGGTGATTTGGCTGGGAAAACAATCGGTTTGTGTGTGCTGAATCATTAGTCCCTTAGACATTGCTGCTGCTCTTGGTGAAGTTTTTGTGGTCTGAGTCTCAACTCTAAAGTTACTACTCATCCATAAGGGGAAAAGGTTCGTGAGAACACCTCTTTTTCATGTCCTTTATCTGAAATCCATTTTCTGAGGTTTTTTACATGTATCTTAGGAAAGAAACATTTTTGCCCTCGTATTTGGACCTCTGAAATTCAGCATGATCAGTTAATTTTAAAGTGAGTTGGTAGTTACTTTCTTGTCTATGGGTGGGGGATTTTGGTAGGAGCTGGATCAGGTGAGTCATTTTCAGTTCATTGAAGGAGAGGTATAAGCTGTGAGTGATCCAGAGGCCTAGAGAGTGACATAGTTTTGCTGGGTTTAGTGCTCTGTGCTACTTGGAAGTCTACACTTCTATCTCAGATGGTTCTCCACTGTATTTCTTAGTATGCCTATTCCCAGCATCCAGTTTCCAACTCTGCAATGCTTCATTCCTGCTCAGAGAAGGAACCTGGCTTTGGCTATTTTAAAAAGTACTGTTTTAGTTGGGTTTTCAGTCCTTTTGCAGTTTAAGGATTTTAATATTTAAAGCTAATGGTGATCATGCAAACACCTGTTTTCCTTCAACTCTGAAACGGGGGGCGGGGAAGGATTGGCTTGAATAACATCTATTAGATGTTTATTTTTGACCTGATGCTGAAAATGGATCAGAACTGGGTGCCTAATGGATACAGCAAGGATGCCTGTTCATATTCTTTCCACCATTAATATTGTCTTAGATATGAAATAACCTACACAATACCCTTCCATTCCACTCAAATCACCTCTTCTTCCAAAACTTTATTTCTTTCTTTATTTAAACAAGTTACCAATTAAATGAGTAACTTTAAAGCATACTATTGTATAGACTTTGTCCCTCCATTGACTGCAGAAAACTAAGAATCATTCTGCTGATGTAAAGTACAGTCAGGAACACACTTTTCCAGTAGAAGTGCCAAGGTACAATCATGTATTGTTGTATGCCTGTGCACAAAAACAAAAGAAGTTTCACCACCATGCAAAGCACAACATTTAATTGCCATGACTTAGTTTATCTGTGCAGTTGACAATCTGAACATGTTCTTAGCCTAATTACAGTGCTGTTTTGATACAGTTAAGCCAGCATTTTGCTTCTCTTCTCCATAACTGATTGGTTTGTTTTTTCCCTCCAAACCTGGTGCCTAGTGCAAGTTCTACAGAGTTTGCCACATCTGTGCTTCACCTTACATGCTGTGGCCCAGTTCTTGCAAGCCAGACCTTTGAGCAGTGTTAAGAGTACAAATAAATAATATTAGTGACTGTTATATCTGTGAATCACTTAGGTTGGAAAAGACCATTAAGATAATCAAGTCGAACAGTTAACCTGAGACTACGGAGTCCACCACTAAACTGTGACCCTGAGCATCACATCTGCCTGGTTTCTGCTTTTACTAATGCAGTATTTAGGTGGTTTAGTTGCAAAATGAAGGTTTTTATTTTTCTTTGCCAGTTACTGTAATTATGAGAATAAGTAAGCTATTTTCTTACTGGAAATATGATGCTATTGAAAATATCACTTGACTAGTTATACCAGAAGGGTTTACTCTTGTGGGTTTTTGGTATCTTAGAAGTCTTCCTGGAAACCACAGGTAAAGAAAACGACAATTTTAAGAATGTTCTCTTTTATAATCTGTCATCCTTAGTTAAGAGTCTTTGACAGGGCAAAAAAAAACCCCAACTTAACTTCCAATGAATATATAAAGAATTTAACCAAAGCAATTTAATAGCAGTATAAGAAGCAATACATTGTGGTAAAGTGACAAAAACTGTATTTCAGTGATGGAAGGTGGAAAGTTATCTCAATTATTTGTCTGCAGCCATGGTAAAATTATTGTAAACAGATATAAAAGGGGAGTAGTTAGCATCTCCCTCTGCAGCTTTAGAATTGGAAAATAAATCACAGCCTGTGTTAATTGGAACTCATTTTGACACGGTGCAGAATGCTGGTAGCAATGTTGTATGGCACTGTGCTTCAAAATCAAGATTTGTGGAAAAGGGGTTATTAAATTTTCCCTTAACAACTGTAGCTCAGCTCCTACATTTATCATGATAAATTAGAAAGTTGTTGTTTAGGATAATGAAGGAATGACTAAAGAAACCTGCTTGTTATTGTTAGAGTCATTTACATACTATAGAACAAGCCACTGACAAGGGTAAATTTTTCCTGTCCAATATAGGTGTAAATCCTTGATCAAAGTTATTGCTCATCTTAATCAGTTCTCCTGTGTGTGATAGAAGTAATAGTGGGTATGATTTCAGAAAAAAAAATTCTATTGACTTGATGAGGTCCCTGTAGATTTAATTTTATTTCTAAAAATAAGTAAATCTCATGCAGAAGGTTACAAAGTTTCTGTATTAATTCCAGCTTATTCCACAGCCTTAAATGTATCTAATATCCCAGTAGCTGTAGTAACTATTTCTTGTTTAAAGCTACTTTGGCAAGCCCACTATTAGCAAATAATTTCATTTAAGAGACTTGTGAGGAGAGAGCCTTGTGTGTCTGAGTTTTGCTTGGAGAGACTGGTGATGGAGATGCATTCAGGGTGTGCACCAGTAACAGGCTCTTCTGCCTCTTAGTCCCAGCTAAGACGAAGCTACAGCCGAGAAACTCTTGACTTTTGGTAACCACAGTATCAGCAAATCCAATCAGCATAGCCTCGTGGAAGGGCCAGCTGAAATGAGGAGGTGTGAGCAGATTTGAAATTTTATCTGTAGAATGATTTTGCATTAGAGCTGGTTTATCATATATAGTTGATAATTTATAATGGGAAAAACTAGAATCTGTACTTTCAGTGTGTTCTGTTTGTGTTGCTACAAATATTTTGTTGCTACTTCGATACTGCTTGAGAGTATGAAACATTGTACCTGGGCAATATTCCCATCACAGGCTTGCTCTTGATGTTGTTTTTATTTATCTCAATTTCCTACAAGGAAAGTAAAGTTAGAAGTCCAGGAGAACCATTGCTCGGGTGGGATAGAAAAAGGGAAACATTTCTAAGTGTGTCCTGTTGGGTCTGCTTGGTGGAGCTGAGTAAACTGAGGGTAGTGGGCAGGAGGTGCTTTGCAGCCTTTGTGCACTGCTGTTCAAACTGTGGTAGTGACAGACACATTTAAATATCTGTCATCAGTGTCATTCTAGTAGGATTTCTGTAATAATAGAGAGACAGGGAAGACAAACAAAGGTATCCTGGGAAGTCATTTAAGGCAGCACAGTGCTTGGGAGAAACACTGTGGTGATGCCAGTGAGGCAGAGCATGCTAAGAGCATGTTCTCCAAAGACAGCGAAATATTTATTTTTTTCTTTTGCTTTGTGGCACAAACAGGGATTAATATGGCAAGTGTGGTTGCTTATTATTGGGGGTTTCTGACTTTTTGTGTTGTATAACAGTTGCCTGTCACTTTGGGGTTTGTGTGTGATTTTTCATAATAGGAGTTGACCTCAGGTTGAAATTTTCCTAAGCTATTCTTGATGAAACTTTCAGTTTTCTGAAAGATTGCTAAGAGGTATAATGTTGTTATTATTGTCTGGTCATAGTTTTAAAAATTCTGATGTCTTTTGCTTAATTCCACTTTTCCTGGAACTTACTGCCAGTGGCAAGAATTTGACTTCTGTGTTGGCAATGTGGGTTTCGCCATCCATTGAAATCTTTTCCTATTTGAAGCATTTTCAAAAGCTTGAGGCCCTTAAACGTAGCAGTTTGCTGTGTGCTCAGTAAAGATTTCTTCTGTATTAGAAACAAATAGCTCAAAATTCCATTCTCTCTGTGTGTGCTGAAGCCTCTTGCAGCCAAGCAGCTGATTGTGCAGTCCCCCAACAGCTGCTGCTTCCCAATCTGAGACGGAGTCTGGAGCTTGTCTTTTCCACTCCTGTGTGTAATAAGGTTGTTAGTATGCTATGCCTAAAAATAAGTATGTTCCAGTAGAGAGTGAAGTGAGTGCCTGCACTTCGTGATTCTTGCTTTGGGCTAAAGTGAAACAGAGCTACAGAACTGACAGTAGAACTTTGAATTTCCCAGTATATTCTGGGTCACAAGAGCCAATGGTCTGGAAAATGTAAATTTAATGCCTGAGCTAATGTTTTCATGTCTGTTGATTTATTGTGATCTAGTGTTTGAATTCCCACTGGTTGGTCTTCTTCATGGTCTCATAGAATCAAATCAACAACAGGGGCAAAATCAAAGTGCTGTCTTTTAGCCAGCTCTTTAAAATGTCCACTTCCTTTCCTACATGTGTATTTTCTGTTCTTGCTTTAAAAGTCTGCAGCTGAAAACTTTGTTCAGTGTTTTCATCAGTCTTAAAAACTCTCAGAAATCTCTTAGAATAGGGAATGCATCTTCCTCTAAGGCACATTCAGAAAAGTATCTGCAAAAGAGGGGCCTAATAATCAAATAGTAGTTCTGAAACTTTAACTAAAAATTAATTACTGATTACAAAGCAGCTGAAATTACTACCAGTGTGATGATAACCAGATTTGTGTTCTGAGAACCAGATCTGGGCTTTGCTACTTCTGCATTTGTGCTGCATCTGTGTATGTGTGGAATTCCTATCTAGAAGTCAGTGTGTGTGTGACATTCAGTGATAAGCCATTACTGTCAAGGACTCTGTCTCTCCTCAAGGTGACTGATAAACCCAAACAGAACATGCCGGTTTCAGAGGTCTTTCACCTCAGCCTGCCAAGGCATGCAGTGCTTCAGGGGCTGCACTGGTTTCACTGCTTGGGGGTCTCTGCTGTGGAAGGGGAACAACTCACTGTAATGACCAGTTGCCCGTGTTACAAACTGCCAGACTGGAAGGTTTTCTTACTGAAAGGCTATAAAAACTGGAGTCTGACCGATCTTTCAGTTACTCTGGGTGAGGTGCTGTGGTTGTGTGCATTACTGTGTAAGCACAGGTTGCATTTGTTCAGTCTCTCTGAGTCTGGCAGATGCTCAGTAGCTGAGGAATGTGGCTTTGGGCAACTGAAGGAATGTTGATGGAAGTGGGGCGTGCTCAGCAGTTTGGCAGGGCTAAAACAGTTTTCTCACTTGAAGCCAAGTAGGGTATCTCAAGTTTGTGGCTTCAGAGTCTTGACTGATCGTAAGTGGTTCTGAATGTCCACACGACAGTCATTTGTTTGGGTTTGTGGATTTTTTCGAAAATGTAACTTGTGGAGATAACTGTTGGCCATTTCAGGTGTATCACTACAAATTCCACTCCTTTGGAATGAGCTCAGAATACTTGGAAGCCTAAAGGCTTCTAAAGTACATTTAATTGATGGAGAAAACTGGCTGTTACATGTCTTGAAACCGGTGAATTTGGCATGTCATTTACATTTATGCATAGATTTCCTTTTTAGAAAAAAACATTTGTTGATTTGAAAATATCTTCGGTGCCTCAGGTATTCCTTCTGTCCTTTTGCAATGCTGAAACTGGTTAAATATGAACATAATTTTTAATTAGGTTTCCCCAGTGCTGAACTTCCTGCAGTCTGGTCTGTTCTCCATTAGTTTGTTGGTCAGAAGTTGTTGACCTTTAGATTATGCTGCAAAATCCATCTGTTGCTGGAGGCTTCTGTAAAGAGAGATGTAAAGAAATATTATCTCCTGTCAGTCAGCCATGTAAACAAACTCGAATATAGGCAGCAGCTCAGTTTCCAAGATCTGAGTTCATTCAAAACAAGGAGGGAGAGGAGAAACTGTGAACCAGTGCTCCCTATTCACTGGAGAATCCCTTCTCAGCTGTTGTGCCCTAATAAAATGCCATGGTCCTATTTTCAAATCCCCCAGCTTTCCATGGGAGAAGCTGCTCTGTGGATAACCCTAACCACTAATTAAATCCCCTCCTGTGATCTAGGAAGACAAAGGCCATAACCTCCCTTTGCTTGTCTATCTGTGCCCTCCCCATTGCCAGCCTTCAGCTTGCTCTTGCTGCAGTCTCACCCAGGAGACTTCCCTGTCAGCAATCTGGTATTTGCACTTTTTGTGATGTGCCATGGGCTATTTCCATACCCTAACCACTCTTTGACATTTCTCCTGATTTACTTCTTTCTGTCCCACAGCCTCTGAGACTGTCTGGAGAACTTACCCTCCTTTTTGCCCCCCAGTGTTGGTTGGCAACATACTCAACGCTCTTTGGTTTACTGATGAACTACAAGTTAGTAGCACTAATGTGTTTTAAATATGGTTGTTCCTGTAACTTTTACTCATATAAATGCCACTGATGCATCTGAAGCTTCTTAGTCCAATTTAAAATGAGACTGACAAATAGTTCTAATTACAGTGCAGTGATGTTCTTGCTCCTTCACCTGCATTACGTTAATTGTCAGTGCCTTTTAATTATGCAAATTTCCCTCCACTAATATGGTAAGCACACTGTCCTCAAGACTGTTTTGGTTATGTTCTCAGGTGTGTTTGCAACATTTTCTAATTTTAACTTCCTATGTTTTATTGGTCTCTCAACTCTGAACCTGTGAGTTCTGTTTATCAATGAAATGCTGCTGCATCTCAGCTTTACTGCACTGGCATGTCCTATGGCAACAATATTATTACATTTATCTTATGTCTCTATTACAAATTTTTGTTTCATTTAGAAAAGGAGGAAAAGTTTTGCTTTTCTTGGCTCTGAGCATCTATTCAGAAAATTCCCACAGACTACACCCATCACGAAATTGTCTTCTCATAGTTTGGTGAATCTTCATCCTTTCCACTGCCTTTTTATCCTTTTAAAAAGTGCTTCCTGATTTTCCTCACATTAAACAAGGACAAATACACCCATAATTTGTTCTCAGAGACAAAAGCTAGACATGTTATTATGATATATTTGTGTGCTTGTCATATATATTCTACAAATACTTGGGAGCATGCTCTTCAAAAACTTTTTTCATTTCTGTTTTCATGACAAAATTCAGAAACTGCACCATACAAGAAATGTCACTCTGAGTGTCAGTTTTGAGGAGAGTCCCCCTGGTGTGTGAAATTTTTGGATGGAAATGTGGTAAGGGACAGACACAATTACTAAGTGTCTCATCTGGAGGAGCTTTATCTGGGAAATGTTTCAAGTGAAGTCATAAGAAATAATGTCAAAGTGATGAGATAGCCTTACCCCACATGAGGTGTCCATCAGGAGACCTCTCCATGTCTGCAGTTTTCTGTCTGTTTCAGGGTGTTTATGTCCATAAAGATTGAGGTGCTAAGAAAAGCTTGTTGGAAATCCATAGTGGTAATTTAGGTTATTTGTGTTGTCCTACAAAGTTGATTAGTATATATTATTTAGCAAGGTCAGTTCATCCAGGTTCCACTCCAAGGTGTGTACTTTTCAAAAACTTGTCTCATAAGAGGCAAAGATGCCACTCTTCATGTTAATGGGTAGTCCTCATTAATAACTTATCATTTCATCAAATGAGCAGACATCATCTGCAATGAAGGTAGTCATTCAGCACTATTTACAAAGGTTTTGAGAAACTACTGTGTCTTTGCGTAAGGCTAGACTGGCATATAAAGTATTCCTCTGAAGACAAGAAGAGGGAAAGTCTTGTCCTTATGCCACAAAGAAATCAGACTTCTCATTTCTGCCTCTTTAAGTCACATGGTTTGATTTCAGTCTGGTTTTTAGATATACAGAATTGTCTAAGAAATTTAAGGTATTACAGAGAGAGATTTTGGAACAATTGGATTAAGTGAGTAGTAACAGGTCAGCTGGTCCCAATGGTAACTGTTCAAGAAATGGTTGAGCCTGTAGATGTGGTTTGCAACCTCTCAGGTAAACCATTATCTATGCTAAGATGTTTAAAAGTGCTCCAGGGATCATTCTGGTGATTAACTCTGACTGCTGTAAGGCTGAACTGCTAGGTATGGTAATAGGGAAAGGATGGGTAAACAGAAAGATAGACATAGCAGATTACATAAGAGTCAATATAATATCTGTGGAGGGAAGTCACAATTCTCCAGGTCCTCCAGGTGAGTCAGTAGTATGTGAAGAATTGTAACCCATTTGATATAGTGGGAGTTGGGAAAGGTATTTCTTAAGGCTTCTCAGTAGAACTTCCTAAAGCAGCTTAACTGCCATGAAGAAAGTTCTTCTCACAGATTGATAGCAGCCCAAGTGATAGAAAATAATAAATGGCTAATATTGCACCATAAATTTAGACTACTGTCATAAGCCCACCAGGATATTTGCTCTGCAATGCATTCATAAATTACCGGGAAAAAGAGATGGTGAGTGCTATGAGAAAGATTTCTGATGATACAGAATCATTCAAAACTAAGGCTGATTTTGAAGAGTTGTAGTTGAATCAAAATATTGATTGAATGGGTGACAGAATTGCAGATAACATTCAGTAATGATAAATAGTGAATAATGTATATAGAGCAAAATCCTCCCAACTATTATACAGGTCTTGAGACTTACAGAACATTGATCCAAGAAGAATGTCCATGATCCCAGAAATTAGTAAGGAGCTCCTGGTGGCTATTTAGCTGCTTTTGTGGACTGTGACCTGGTGTCTGTAATGGTCATGAGCTCTTAATTTTGGCTAAGGTCATTGTTAAAATGGCCTGTCAGGTGACAGAGGCTTTGTGGAAGCCTTTTGGAAGTTTGGGACGGAAGCTGGAGCATGTGCATACATCTACTCCTTGAAAAAAAGGAAGGATGTCAGGAAGCGTGTTAGCAGCATCCTGGCAGAGAATGACACCCCTCTTACAGATCCATAGGAAGTGCAAGAGGAAAGGGCTCTCTCTCTGCACATCTTTTCCCTCTGGATCTAGTTCATTCTGGCATTTTCCAGGCCTTGTGTGATTGGCCACCAATGGTAAGCACGGAGACTGGGAACAGCTGTAGCTGTAGGAGGAGGTTTAGGCAAGGAAGATAAGACCAAATGCTGGTGTTGTCTCAGCACCCAGATGGAAATCTAATGGAAGGCAGGGGACCATCCCTTCCTTGGATGACAGAAATCAGATCCAAGACCTTAAGTTTCTGGAAAGGGGGTAGCCAAAGACTTGTATCTTCAGAATGGATTTTTTCCTGGCATCTGCTAAGATGTTCTCTTCCTTCTCACCAACCGTATTCCAGAGGACCACATCCAGGCCAGGGCTTCCTCAAGGACTCTGAGAGTACTGATAATGGTGGTTGTTGCCTTCTTATGTCACTGTCTCTACACACAGGCTGTCCTGGGAGATGAGGCTGTGGATGCATCAGTGACCTCCTCTAATGGTGTGAAGGAACCTGCCCCCTGTCATGAATTAAGTTTACTGATTTTGTCCCCTAGGACAAATTTCCAGCACCTGCTCATGGGTGTCTGTGGCAGGATGGCTGGCAAAGCTGGGCTTGAAATGATCAGGATACAGAGGGCAGTTCACCAGGGGAAGGAAGTAGGAGAGCAAATGGTATCTTCGCTCAAGGTGCCCTTTCCCACACATTGTGGTGTCCCTCTTTATTCCTGCTAAGGAAGCTGTCTCATGTTTGGTGGCTTTGGCCAGCTGTGCATACCTGCTGTAAGGAGGCATCTTAGAACCTGCATGAGCTTTTCAATGGTGCCATGGAGGGAAACATCTGTGGAGGACCAGCAACTTCCATTATTTAAAGGGCCCACGCTGCTTCTTCCTGTTCCAAAGGGCAATCTGTGGATTCCTCCTAGGATCAAGCACAGGAGGAAGCTGTTTTCCCTGGCAGAGAAATGATCTCAGTAAAGGGATCCTTTGAAAAACCCAACAATGAACTTATCCAGCCTTCCCCATTCCATGCAGTGCCACCCAGCACATGGCTGAGTCTTGTTCTGACAGCGCTGGCGTGTTCCCCATGTGCATGTGCGTGGTAAGTGAGGGAAGTTCTTCCAGGAACAAGGGCCTGGGATTATGAGGTGAAAGGAGTGCTTTTGGGGAGAGAGGGAAGAAGGCTGTGTAAGGGGAACAGGCTCTGTTCCTGCCGTGCCAATCAATTAGTGTGTGCCCAGCCCGCTGATTCATACTCAGGTAAGGGCAGTCCATCTGCACGTACTGGCTGTGGCTTGGTTTGAGGGTTTGAGATAGAGAGCTGGGTCATGTACCAAGAGCAAAGAGCTTCAGGCCTGGGAGGTGGACTCTGTCTGACCCAGTAGTCAGCACAGAGAAACAATACTATGTCATGCAGTTGACCTGTCACAAATCCCATTAATAAATCAAGAATCACAGTAATAAGAGTGGCAAATAGCTCATAGGCTGAAGTATGTTCAAACAAACAAAACATCTGTAGAACAGCTATGACTAGTAAGTTAATTAAAATGATACATTTACTGTAATTTATGAGTGAAACTAGGTTCTAAATTCACTGAGCCTATAAATGATTGGAAATGATTAATTGGCTTTCATTAAATGGGAGAACTAGAGAGTGCTATGTTCTGAGCAACTGACATGTGATAATGACTGCTTCTACAGAGAAGCATAATAGAAAGGAGTCTGAGTCACTCATTAACATCTACCACTGCCCTGTCTGTAAATTATAAGTCATTAAAGCCCGATATAGCTTTTCTGGAACTTAAATAATAATTTTGACCTTACTAAAATGTCTGATTTGAATTTACTGTAGTGGTCCTAGAGGCTGAAACTCTTATTTTGTGCAGGTTAGGGAAAGTAAACCTGATCCAGAAAGCCAAAACCTTGTTTTATATTACTGTATTGAGGGATAAAAGTTAATTTCAATTGTTTCATTGGCAATTCATTGTTTTCACTGCAGAGAGGGATGATTTTCCTGGCAGTCCAATGTTCTGGTGCTCTTAAAAGATGTATCTTCTAAGAACAGAGTGAGAACATCACCTCATTTTTCACAGATCATCAGATGTCCACCCGTTGGGGGATCTTTGTGTTGGGTTGAATTTAAATCAGCAGTTTAGATGTGAAAGACTCGATATCTCATTAGCAATCCCTTGATCTGCCCAGTTCCCCTGGGTGCTGTTTTAGAATGATAATCCCAATCTTTCTTCAAATCTTTATAAGCAATCAGTTTTAAGTGCAACTCTTAGAAGATAAGACTTTTCCTGCTAGTTAATTTTACAAAAAACCCCACAAACCAAAAAAAGTAACACAGGTGAGTTAGGGGCTTTGATCAGACACGTATTCTTTTTAAGTCAATTTAGTAACTTTAGATTTTGTTTCTACATGTCTGATACTATGCTAGAGAGTAATCCAAATACAATATTAAAAAAAGAGTGAAGAGCTTCAAAATGGACCTCCTAGCCAATTCAGACTGGGTTGAGTGCTTGAAATAGTGCAATAAATCTCTTCTTTAATGCACAAAATTATTTTTATTCTTACATAAAGGTAACTTCCAGGTACCTTAATCTTAGCAAAAAAGGATCATAGGTTTGGTTGTACTTAAGATCTTTAAAATTCAAAGATCCTCTGACAAAGCACTGGTACTTTCTTCAAAAGTCATCATTGTCACTCTGTAGCTGACGATAGTAGTTTCCTTAATGTAATGCTGCTCATGTTACTTGTTGTCTCTGTTCTGTGGTCAGGCCTTGGTAGGTCTTTGCTGAAAGGTAGATTTACTGGTGTCGATAGTAATTGAGTTAATTCCTTTTCCTGGAACTTCAGCTTTGTGTTGTGATTGAGTTTGCACAGTGACTCAGTGTTCCAAGTTACCTTGTCCTGGAGGACAAAGGTGTAAGATTGACAGCCATGGTGGGATAGGAGCACAAGGCAGTACCTTGTGGCAGCCAGACAGGTGCTCGTGCTGCATCCGAAAACATTGTGGGTTTCAAAGAATACAATGTAAGAGAATGTAATGACTTCTTCTTTAACAAGAATGTGTCTGCCTGCATTTCCATAACTGTGTTATTATTTAAATTATTGACCTAATCAGGGTAAGTGTAAGGGCTGCAACACGTAATTTTTAAGGCACACCTTGTTCATGGTAGTTGTGCAATGGCAAATGCAGAAACACTGATGTAATTAGCTGCACATCATCAGAGATGTCCGAGGAGTTTTAACTTGAAATCTCTAAAAGAAAACAAACCGCTATATTAAGTTTATTTGTAACCTGTGCATGTTTATTATGAATGCCTCTGTGTGATAATAGTACTTTATGATTCTTTTCCCATTGTCAGAGAGAAAATGAGAGGAAAAAGCCCAGTTCGCAGCCCCATTAGATGACACGTGAGGGCTGCATTGCCGTAGCCGGTTTGTGCACAGTTCAGTGTGACTGTTCAGCTGAAGCCAAGACTGCAGGAGTGGCAGAGCTGTCAGCTGGGTGCAAGGTTCACTGCCCAAACCACGTGGGCACAGTTTGCCAGAACCCCTGTCATCCATAGCATTGCCTTTAGTCAGAGCTATCTGTCCTTGAATGCTGCTCTTGCCCATGAGATAAAAGCAAAAAGCCAACACGTGTATAAAATGAGAAATGTTTGTTCTTCTGATCATACTGAAATGCAGCCTGTTTTGAGATAACAAAAGCTACAAAGGATCACCTTCTCCATGAAAGACTTAATCATATAATTCAATGTTGAAGTTTAACTTGTCTCAGCAGGCATTTCATGGCCAAACAAACATGGCATCACAAAGCTGATTAACATTCAGCCACAGCTGCTGGACTCATATTTATTAAATTTTTTCCCTGGGACTTGCTCTGCACTTTTAGAGAAAAGTCACTTCCCTATTTTTTTCTCAGTAGACATTGACTTTCTAGGCTGTTTGTTCAAGATAAGTATCAAAATGGGGATTGCAAAGGTCAGTCTCTGCTATATTAGAAAGTTACAAAGAGAAACAGGCAGTTTGTCTTCCAGAGAATGCTCTCCGATCCAAATTAAATTCCTTAATTCCTATAGGAAAAAGTATTTCTTTGGAAATTCAGAGTTTGTGTTTACAGGACAGATTCTGCCTTTTCTGTGGACATCTTTGCTGAATGTTTTCTTTTCAGCTTTCCATGTCTTTATCTCCACCTCTTAACGGCGGAGGTCTGGGAGCTCGTGCTGAAGGCTCTGAGATGCAGTGGGGTCTGGTGCCCCCTGTCCTGCCTCTCTGCTGTCCCCACCCTACACACCCAGAAACCTGTCTCAGTCCAGTTCCTGCAGTCCCACCTTCGTCAGCTGCTCAAGCCAAGCTGTGAACTGAGCCAGTGAGATAAAAGCAGGGATCTTACTCTCGCCTCCTTACTTTGGGGCAGGAACCACTGGCAATGAAATTGAGCAGATAGCTGGGGCAGGGATTTTTTTTTAATTTTTATTTTTTTTTAACCATGGCAGCTAAACCCAACAAAACCCCTTTGAACAACATAATTAATCTCAATTCAAATACAGTGCAATAAGGATGCATTAAAAAGTAATTGTGCTAGCAACTATCCTTTGATATCAATTTCTTGCTCAGAAATTTAACAACCTTTAGTAAAACTTTTAAAATTAGGACATCCATCATGATACCATCAAGGCAAAGGAGTTGAGGAAGGTGTTGCTTGCTCAGTTGGAAATTACTGCTATTCTCCTGAGATAGCACAGATAACGGTGTGGGCTCCCCACTCTTTTGCAGGGTGGAGTAGAATAAGTGAGTGTAAATCAGCCACAGTTGTGGTTCAAGCCAGCCCATGTAACACTGCCATTTAGTGAGTGCATATATACACAGGTTTAACATTCTAGCTAAGCAGTTGGTAATCTCTTAAACTGCTTTAGCTCAAGTGCCTGTGATTGTTTGACTCCTTACTTAATTGCATTATTTTAATTTTGCTAAAATTTGTTTAACTACACAATGGAGAAGATAAGATGCAGTATCCGTGGTAACACTGCCAGACTGAGCCTCCTACGTGGAGAGGATCAACAATTTAAACAGTATTTTGTAACTTCCGCATTCATTTATCAACACTGTGGTGTATATCTCTGCTTGCTTTGCCCCACTTTGGTGATCACAACTGGGCACGGGGACAAAATTGTCCTTCCAATGTCCCCCCCACCTGCACAGGCAACTCTTATTCCCCTCACTGCATCTGCTGTCAAGTGTTATGCACAATTGTCATGCACTGCTGTGCTTTTTGTACTGCCAGGGACCACAGCTACTTGAGTTTATCCTTAAATAAAATCAGCCTTGGTCTTCCCTGACCTCCTTTATTAACAGTAAAGCAATATGTTGCTATTCATGCCACTACTTAGTGACATCACGTTGGACTCATGGTCTTTGTGTCTTTTTCTTCTGTTGTTGATAGAAGACTGCCAGGTAGAAGATTATGATCCTTTTTGCTTGCTAACACATAACAAGAGCTCTTCATGCATGTGTGGAAATGGCAGTTGATAAAAGATCAAGATGATGGTACAGCCTGTGCAGAGAGAAGAAGGTGATTTATCTTCTCTTTGCAAGTTTCTGCTGTAAATCATTTAATCTTGTCTTAAAGCCCGTTTGTTTTTGCAGTTGCAGCAAAGAAACTCTGCAGCCTTTATATTCATCTGTATTTTGAAATACTGTTATAAAGGACAGTAAGATGGTATTATGTTGGAGATGGCTGCAAGAGTTTCTCTTATACACGGGCTGCCAGAAGCTGTAACTCAATGAAATGATGAAAGGTTAGGAAAGGTACCCCAGGAGCCTCCTCCTGACAGTCCTCGATGAAACTGATGGTCAGCCAAGTGCGAGTTGAGGTGGAGAGAAGAAAATCGATGTGAAATCATCAAGTCACTAGTTTCTTGATGTCACTAAATCAGCAGGGGCTCATAAGGGATGAAGCATGAGAAGTCCAAGCACACCTTAATGAAAAGGCAAGTGTTGACAAAACCCAAAACCTGAATGTTCTGACAACTTGTGGTTTTCTACAGTGTGAGATGCAGTGAGGTAGGATGAGCTCTGAAGCAGCTGTGAGTGCTGGCTCGCAACTTGGCCTATTGAATTACTCATTCCATGTTGAATCTTCCTGTGTTTATTTGAAATAATCAGTGTGAGTCTGTAAGTATATCTGTGTTAAGTACAGATTTGAGCTGGCATTTTGGTTGAGGATTCTTTCCACAACTGACATTATTCAGTCAATCTGCAGTGGCTGCTCATTAATGACACTGATGGGCGTTGGGAGAGAAACAAATATGGGATCTGCCTGTAATTTTGGAAAGCAGAAAGAATGGAAAGTCTTTTTTCTGGTAGCTGGCATAGTGTGGACTCACATTCCTGGGGGAAGTGACTGGTTTGGAATCCCACTGGTTTGGAATGTGTTTGCTTCCCAAGACAGCCCGGCTGTGAGTATCCCTGTGCTGGTATTTGGGTGCTGGGAGCCCAGTATGATTATGGATGGATATAGGAACTGTCTAAAAAGCAATACTCTGTGGTCAGCAATGAGAAATACATTCTGTTCACACAGACAGATGTTTTGCTTTGGGTCGTGCAGTGAAACTGGCAGTTCTGAAACCTGCAACCTGTTTATTCAATTCACAATTCAAGGCCAGTGTAATTCCCAGTGACTATCACTGTTGTTTTCGTTATGGAGTCCTAATTCATTGTTTCTGTGGGCACAAAAGTATTGCCAGACTCATTTGGTGTTTCAGTGCACTGTAATTTCACGTAGTGCAATACTGTTGGGATTGCTGAGCTGTGTCATCTGTTGGGCTCATCACTATTACTTCCTTTTGACCTCCTCTGCGTAATTACACATGGATGACTTACTAGCTACTGTAAAGATACTTAAATGCAGCTGGGCTTGTTAAATAAAGAAGTGAACAGACCAAAATGATTCTCTCCGAGGTCAGTGAGGAGCAACTCGGTGGCTGTTTGCTCTCTGTCAGGCAGCCAGAGCCATCTGTCACATGACAATAAGCAAGCATGCATTGCAGAAGTCCATTTGTTTTTATGACAGTTTTTACAATTTAATGGAAATTGAACCATTACATAAAGCATAATTTTCCTCAGAAATTGGTGTTTTATAGACTTAGTTCCCTGTTCAGTCATTTACTTTCTTAGTTGCATTTTATATAAAGCATAAATATACTGATCCTTTTTTTCTCCCAATAAAAAACATCTTCAGAGCAATTTTTCTTTTTGTTTTTCAGTCTATGCAAGACTATCCCTGTTTGGTAATTAAGGAAAACCTCAAGGATTCTATGTCCATAGAAATCAAGTCTATAGGGACTAGAAAGGAACTAATGTTTGATGCTTTAATATTTAGCTCAAACTCATAGTTCATAATGAGTTTTCTAGCAAGATTTTGCTACTCTTAAGAATGTTTTTCTCATAATCTGTGTTAGTTCTTAATTTAACTCATCATATTCCTGCTTTTATTGGAATGGTAAATCCAATTCTTTAAGCCAAGTTGTAGAGATTTTCCGTTGTTGGAGTCTTGTGTTTGAGTCCAGACTATGACCACTGTGAACATGAGCCTTTGGATTTTGTTTCATCCTCTACAGGAGTTGATCAATAAAGGCAGTACTCAGGAGAAGTGAGGGATTTTGCATACTTGGTCAGACTTGAATAGCACCAATGTATCTGTCTAAGGACAACTTGGACAGCATCTGTTCACATCACTCTGCTTTTTGTTTATGAGGAGCATTTTAAGGAGGGCAAGGAGCAATGTCAGGTTGGAGGCATCATTTTTGGAAGCTGTATGCCTTACATCCCAAATTCCTCAGTAAATTGCAACTTCTTGGCCACTCCTAGGGGTTTGCCCAGTTCACTGCATGGCTGCTCAATGTTTTGTGTGCTTAGATATAACAGCATTCATTAAATTGATAATTGCTTGATTGCTTGCATACTTCTCTTGTATGGTAATTGCCATTTAAAGGTCAGCACTTTCCAATATGCTCTGGGTGTCACTGGCTTTCCTAATAGCAAGAAGATGAGTTAACTGTGGTAATGTTTCTTACCCTTACAAGTGTGTAAATGTTTGGAATTACATGAATTGTCATAGCACAAAATATGTCAGGAAAGATCTGGGTTCAGCTGTAGTAGATGAACATGAAAAGAATATGTACATGAGAAGAAGGGCATCCCCAACCCATGGAGCACATCAATGAAAGTTTGATGTAACTCAAAGAAACCTTGTTAGGCCATAAGAGGTAGTGTCACTGGAAAAAGACTTATGGGAATCAGCATTGAAGAGGTATTAGGAGTTACTTGTCAGAAACTATTTTAGGAGAAAATCTGATTAAGAGAAAGAGAGACTATGAATGATACTGGAATATGAGAGACTCCAAGAATGATGGAGTTGAGGGGAAATCTAGATATGCAGTGAATGTGTGTGTTGTTTTAATGCTTGTTTATAACTGCTTTTAGTTTTTTTGGTCCAAGACAACCAGGGGCCTCTGTAACAGCTTCTAAAAAACCGTAAATTTAGGATCTGAACTGTGGTAATAAAAAGTTATTCCAGTGGATTTCCCTGTTCCTTTTGTAAGGAGGAAGTCAAGAGAGAGACCCTGAGGGTAAGGTGTACCTGGAGGTGATGGTCTCATCAGATCCAGCAGGGTGAGGACAGGCAGCTGCCTGGGAACTGTGGGAAGAGGGATCTGAGGGGCTTCCAAGTTTTGTGTAAGCTTAGTTTGTGGCCCTGATTTGCTAAAGCTGATGTTTGAGGCTGTCTGGGATCATTGTTTGGGCAGAGTGAAACGAGTCTGAAGTGGCACCTCAGAAGTCATTGACACATGGGTTGACAGCAGAGTCTGTGTTTGTGGGTGACATCACCAGCAACAGGATGGCAAGTGGTTATTTTTAATGTCATACTGATGCTGGGCTGGCTTGTGAGCATGCATAACTTATCAGCACTGCAGCCCTGTGTGTAAGTCTCCTGGAGCACCTTTGAGACATGTTTTGCCAGACAGGACTGCTGTTTACTTTTGCTAATGAGGTTGTTGTGGTCAGCTGGTTATATAATGGATGTGAAGAGGTTGCCCTATCCTGTTCTGTTAAATCAGCTATTTTAAATTCATGCCAAAGGGTGGAAACTGCAATAATGGATATTTTCTGGATTATAAAAACATCTTAAATTCCTGACAGTTATCTGAGAACACAATTTGCTATAAAATCAAATTTTAAAAAAAAAGCGAACAAGGCATAGAGCAATTCTGTTCAATAATTACCCCAAAGTTTTACAAGTCATCTCTTATGCTCAGGCAATTCCCCTTAGAGTTGGTAATTTTATAATGTTACAGTAATCACAGAGCATGCCTCTCTGTGCAAAATGTATATGCTGAAGGGCAGAGAATAGCCTCAAAGTGGAAAGTGTCAAGAAACATCCAAAATCAATTAACGATTGTATAGCATGTGGGAGACATTCCTTGTCTCCCTGTGAATAGTCTTCGAGACAGTGTGGCTTTCAGGCTGCCAGGAAACTGGTACCGTTCCAAGTTACTGGTAGGAATTGCTTTGAACTTAGAATAAACCTGCCCACACATATACAAATTAGAAGAAAACAAAACACATCGAATGAAATCTTGGCCTTATCAAAATCAAAAGGAGTTTGCTGCTGACTTCAGTGGAACAAGAATTTTACCCATAAAGAGTCAAAAAAAAAGATTTTTGAACTCTAAAATCACAGCTAAGCTGTCTGATGTAGCGTGGTGTTTTTTGGATTTTTTTTTTTTTTGTCACAGATCCCTGCTTGTTTTCACATGTATTTGCATGATCTGAAGGCCACAAAGTCTTTGTAATTGTGTGTCTGCAATCCCTGACTGCAATATGTTTGCCAAAGCACACCTGGAACACTCATGCTTTTGTAACTTTCATTTCTTGTTTTTATGGTCCAGCAGCATTGCTCAGGCCTGTTCAGATGAGTTGGGAATTAGTAACATAAATATAACTTGTCTGACTTGATTTGTTCTTCCCACACACTCATTCTGTGTCTCTGCAGCTGAACCATGTGTAGGCAGAAGAGTAGAGTAAGGAGCCAATGCCAGGAAGGTTTTTACCCATTTAGAATGAGCACTCACACATTATGGAGAGCAAAAATAACTTGTGGCTGTATTAGTGAGTGTACTGTCCTCAGATGTTCCTCTGCTACCCTTGCACAGCCTGGCAGGAAGTTACTATTAATTTTACTGAACAACCTGTAGATTGGCTCTGCCTTAGCACTTTAGAAGGTCCTGTCCTGTGTACCTGCTGAGAGCACGTCTAACTAATATCAGATTAAACACCTCACAAAAGACCACTATATGAATCTGGGATTTTTGTTGCTGGTTTTAGTTGTTTTGCTTTTATCTTTTAAAAAAATCCTGCCACAGGTATGAAGTTGGCCTAATAGCTAGAGTGTTTCTCCAGTAAATGGGAGTTCATGTTTAACTTCTTTAACCTGCAGAGCCAAGTGGTGTTTTGCCTCCCTGCCAAGTCCCAGTGTTACTCCCTGCACGGGAACCATCCAAACCTCCCTGCCTCTCCCTGTCCAGTGTAAACTGTGCTGCAGTAATGAAAATGTGACCTTCACACGCCTAGAAAAGAGGAGAGGACTACAGGAGAGCACAGAGGGCTGTAACCTGCTGTGGGGGGCATTGAGAAAAGGCTTGGAGTTGTGGTCTCTGCTGTCTGGACCATGAGTTTCCATTTGCTGTGTTAGCAATCTGAGCTCCAGAGGGGAGAGCAAATTTGGGTACCTCCATTCTCCACGGGTGGGTTCCCTGCCCTTCCACAACTCTGCACTCCCCATGCTCTGTGCAGATGTCTCAGCCTCTGCTTGGGATTGCTCTCTGGGACCTGACAATTAAAACATAATCATTACAGCCTCAGCTTTGTAGGCTCCAAATTCTTTATTGAGTCTGCAAAAGTAGGGCTGCATTACTTTGTAAGACACTAAGTAGGTGTGCAGGCCTACAGACGTGACAGGTCCCTTGGATCCGTCATGGGAAGTGATGAGTTTATTTGTTACACTTCCTCTGAGCACTGCTGGCTCAGTGTATATGTTTGGTGAGCAATTTGTCATGAAGTAAATGCTAATATTTAGTAAGTCCACAGCCAATGGATCTGTTCAGCTGATCTCATTCTCCTGAATGAGTCTCTGTGTGCAGTATTTGCTTGGTTGTTGCTCTCCCGTTGAGGAGGATTGGCTGCGTATCTCTGGCCATGTCATCACGAGTCGTGAATGACAAACCAAGTGACATGATTTATTTGATCACTGCGGTGCTTGTGAATGGCTCAGTGCTGACAGCCTGAGAGAAAAAGTACCATTAAATGCCCTGGGATAGGCATAAGATGGGTCACAACTCCAGAAGGTTTTCCAGCCCAGACTGGCTGTGCCTCGTTTCTGAAGTTACCATCCCATTGACTGATTTGCTGGGCTGTCACATCAGCTACAGCAGTATTTTTGACGCCACTATTTTTCATGACATTTGTTCCTTAAAAAAATGGGAATAAGGTCACTCTAAGCAGCTGTGAATAGCCATCAACTTTCAGTCACCATCAGCCTGGGTGACATTTGAAGCAGCAGCTTTGGTTGGAGATGAAAGGCTGTGTGTCCTACCGACAGTGCCTTCAGCCAGTCAGAGATGGAAGTAGGAATGAGAAGTCTGAGATGCGTGTTTGCAATTGCAGCACTTATGAAGACGTTATTTGAAATAGTGTCTAGAGGGTAATAGAAGTGTGTTTAATTCTTTAATGTGTTTTAATGTCTGAAAACTTGGTTTTTAAAATTATGTTTTATATCTTACATAGTGTCATGGTTAGTCTACAGAAAAGAAATGTTGCTGATTGCCCCTCAGTTCAGGAAGGATATTGAGGGGCTGGAGCGGGTCCAGAGAAGAGCAACAAGGCTGGTGAAGGGAGTGGAGCACAAGTGCTGTGGGGAGAGGCTGAGGGAGCTGGGGGTGTTTAGCCTGGAGAAGAGGAGGCTCAGAGGTGACCTCAGCACTGTCTACAACTACCTGAAGGGAAGTTCTGGCCAGGTGGGGGTTGGTCTCTTCTCCCAGGCACTCAGCAATAGGACAAGGGGGCACGGGCTCAAGCTCTGCCAGGGGAAATTGAAGTTGGAGATTAGAAAAAAAATTCTTTGCAGAGAGAGTGCTCAGGCATTGGAATGGGCTGCCCAGAGAGGGGGTGGATTCCCCATCCCTGGAGATTTTTAAACTGAGCTTGGCCGTGGCACTGAGTGCCATGATCTGGTAAAGGGACTGGAGTTGGCCCAAGGGTTGGACTTGATGATCTCGGAGGTCTTTTCCAACCCAATCGATTCTATGATTCTACTGGAGTATTAGCGGAAGATACAATTTCCATTCACAGAAAAGCCTCCAGCAGGGGGTGATACTTTATTAACACCATGTGTCAATATTTAAGTGATGCTTACACCAGACCTATGAGCATCTGTGGTTCTGATAAACCAGCCCATGGCAGCTCCCATGTTATCAGTGTGGCTGCTCCCAGCAAGTGTCAGTGAAGCTGAGCAAGAACGGAGCACCTGCAAATGTAATTAGTTCAATTGTATTAAATTTTGATGAAAAAGCAAGGAAACATCACTTTGAGGTTAAAATATGTATGTTTTGGAAAGAGAAAACATAGTTTGTGAGAGCATTTTGAGTTGTCTTACTTGTGCCTGTGTATACAGCCGTGGTGGTGGATTGTAGAAAAGCATCTGTTGAACATGGAAATGATAAATGTTGTTCATTTGAGAAAATAACACCTGTAGGTGTGGCTACAAATGCTCCCAAGACCTTTCTTCAACCAGGAAAACGTTTGAAATAAAAAACTCCTTATTTTTTGCATTATTTCCCAGCTTACAGCACGGATGTCAAGCTTTTGGGTTACTTGAAACGTCAGTAAAGAAAGATAACTTCTTTCTCTTCAAAGTGGTGAGAGTAGTTTCCTGCTTAGGCCATTTATCTCAGTTGTAAATTACAAAGCATGAGTTATGACTGATCAGAGAAAGCAGATCAGTACTATGAAAGCAACGTTAAGAAAAGTAATTGTCCCCTAAGTTTCTATGGTTTCTTGAAATTTGAATTGCAAAAATCCCTTCTTGGAGCAAGAATGCAAAACTCCTCAATTTGTTAGTGAGGCCAATATTCCAAGTGATGTTTTATATTGTATCTTGTTTTTGCACTTGTCTTTAGCAGCACCATAATACCTGAACAGTTTTCCTAAATTTTAGGAAATACTGATCTTTACATATCAACTATAGTATTCCTTATATCTCATCCTGGTTTCATAGCACTGAAGAGAGGAAAACTGCTGAATGTTGTGGGCATAATAAAGAAAAGTAATTTTGAAGTTTTTGTTAAATTGCAGTGAGTGTGCAACTAAACTGAGATTTAATTACATTTTTAATTAAAGGAATAGCTATTGATTATGTCATTGAATCTGTGTTGTAGCCAACCCTAACAAACAGCAATATTACAAGACATCATTAAAATGGTTGTTAAAATTCCAAATTAATGACAACTAGACTGGTGTGTATAAAAGGCACAGCAATGCTGGGTAGAAGAAAAAGATAACAAAGTAAAAACATTAATTTCTCAGATTATAGTGAATGATGGTTTTATGTCCTGTCACAATTTATTATAATCTATGGAATAAGATGAAGATGAAACTGGAACACTTTTTAAATAAGGAACATGGTTAAAGTTTCATCTTGATGGCAAACAGTGATTCGGACAATATTTCTCATGAGCTCATGTGAAGCAGAATGTAATCTGTCATATGAAAGAGACCTTCTGATTGCTGGGAGAGCAATCAGATCTACTCCTCAGAGATATCTACTGAGATAAAGGACAAATAAATGGCAGCAGTGAGAGCAGTCACAGCATGGGAGCCCTGACAAAAACCAAAGGCAGCTGTGGCTGAGCTGGGCGCTGGCCGCTCATCACCCTGTATTCACCCTGCAATTTTCCTGTTCCCACGGAGCTGGTGCTCTCCCAGGCCTGTGGGGTGGGTGCCTGGTGGCAGATAGGAAGCAGTTTTCAGGGCCCTGGTGCTGGAGGGGTGGATGGGGACGCCCCACCTGGCCAGCTGGTGTAGTTCTGTGTGTGCAGCCCCGTTTGGTTGGGGCAGGTTCTCTATGGGTATAGGAGGCACTGCCGGCTGGATGGGTCGGTCCTTCACCAACAGCCCTGGGCTCATGTGAAGCTGTTAGTTGATGCTCACAAGAAAACATGTGCTCTAAGTTTGCTTTAGACCTAATTTAAATAGACTGAAGGCAGCTTGTGCTGATCTTTTCCCTCCTTGTGCTACCACTTTTGCTGCTGAAAGGCTCTCACAGAAGTGTTTTGTTGGATGGGAGTAGCCCCTATGGATAGACACCAGGGAAACCCATGGCTTGTGGCTGAAAGCTGCTCTGAGCAGTGAAGCATAACAGAGAGATGGGGGAGCTGATCTCATGGGTGTTTCTGTTTCTCTTACAATTTCGTGCATAGAAAGCCATTTTAATCCTTTTCATTCAAATGCATTGTATGCAGAGAAATGCCTTCTTAACAGTGACACAAGGCATGCTGTTACATGGGTGGCTCAGCTGGGCTAAGTTATTGTTTGAAATAGATCATTTTAGAATTCAACCGTTTTCTTTTTACCAGATTTTATAGTTGAGCTTGTTTTGAAGTTTCATGTATGATGCCATTGGCAATTTTGGGAAGAGACTATGACAGTTGTACAGATGTCAGCACCCAAGAATTAGGATGTAGTAGAATGAGACATATCTGTAACCTTTATTTGACCTTGTAGTTTTATGGAGCATGATTCAGTCCTAGTGACATTCCTTCCCCCATGACCTCTGGCTTTTTGAAGTTTACAGGATGAACAAGTGGCACAAATGTGGCAAGTGCAAAGAATGTGGTGGTGGCTGGTGAGCTGCAGAAGTTCTGGGGAAGTGTTTGGTAGAGGCATGAACACTCTTTAGGAAGAGAAAGGGATTTCTTGTGGTGAAAGCACTTTCCTCTCTGTATTGCTCCTATTACCTGTGGTAGTGTTCTCACATTCAGAACCCAGATAACAAAACCTACTCTAATGGCTAATAAATACAGAAGAGTTGATTACTGAAATATAAACTGAGAGAGTCAGATGTAAACCTCAAGACCATAAAAAGGTTTAATGACCTGTAATCAGGATTTGCCAGTGATTTGTGCTTAGGTATTGGCATGACTGCTTTTATTTCCAACACACAGGATATGTTTTAGTTTACTTCAGGCAGGTCCCCGTTCCCTGTAACTGCTAAACCACAGGATGTTATGATTATAGATGTAGTGACACTGTTGTTGCAGAACGGCTGCTGATAAATTAGGGTGGGATGGCAGCTGTAAATACAGCTTCTGTTGTGATTTAAGAGGGAGATGTGAGGGCGTATTGCCCAGATGCTTGATCAGTGCTGAACAGGGCCAGCCTCAGCACGCTAGAGCTTAAAAGTCCTTGCCAGATTTTGGGATTAGAAGTCATTGCTTCCAGCATTAACTCCTACAGTATCAGAATAATCAGCTACTCTGGTCTTCCCCTTTTCCTTTCTTTTCAGCCAAGATTT
The DNA here is from genome assembly GCA_013396695.1 of Sakesphorus luctuosus. Taxonomy (NCBI): domain Eukaryota; kingdom Metazoa; phylum Chordata; class Aves; order Passeriformes; family Thamnophilidae; genus Sakesphorus; species Sakesphorus luctuosus. Next base: position 369,592 of record VWZD01004039.1, read on the forward strand.
ATTTACCTTTGCAAGCAGGAACTGACACGCAAACTGGGTTTCCTTCAGTAATTTTTTGAGATACAAGAGCTTCTTCATCAAGCTGCCAAATGCTCAGTGTCTGAGCTACAGGGTGCGTGGCTTCTTGTCGTGTCCCTGGTGACCTTCCCATTCACCTGCTTAACTTCAGGAAATGTGTGGCCGTTTGGAGCTGTGTAGTTGAACTACTTAAAGCTGGAGAAACAATAAACCAGTCATTACAGACTAGTATAATAAAGCACATCAGCAGCAAAATCAGCTATAATCAGGATTCATTTGATGCAAAAGGGCACATAGCTTTAGTCACTCAGCCCCCTGCTCTGTAGGTGACAGTCCTGTGCAAGTGATACTCCTAATGACTGATGGCAAGAAAAATTTCAATATACATTGTTAACCTCACAGTGATTTTAACCTGGCTCCTCTCAGAGAAACCCCACACATCCTGATCTGAAGGCTGGTAGAAGCTTGGTTACTTTTTTGCTCAAATGAGAGATGAAAATAACTTCCTCCCCAAGGTCTCCCTGGGGCTTGTATTTGCACTGATACCAAGGGTGAAATCAGAATTGGCAGACTGATGTATGAATTTGCACACCTGCAGGGACTCGGAACATGGGTGAATGTTGTTAATTAAGCCAAGACATCTTAGATGGTCTCTGCCTGAAATTCAGTCCTATTCAGTTAAAGGGACTTTCTCCTGCGTCTATTCAATGTCGCATTCCATTTACAGTTGTCCTAAATGCTATAACCTATCCCACAAAAAATGACGGAGAGGAATGCTTTGCTAATCCTTTGATAACGGTTCTTTGTTTTTGTTCCAGATAACTTCAAACGAGAAGCACTTGGAGAGCCTGAAGACTGATGGCGATGCTCTTATCCAAACTTTGGAGAGCCTGGCCCAAACTGCCAGGTGAGTTCCCTCAGGCTTCTAGGAATTTCCAGGGCTGAGAGATGGTCTTCTCCTGTAATTCTGTGCAGTATGAGCTTCTCAGGTTTCTGCCCCTGCCCCCGTTCTCTGCCCCGCTCTCCCCCCCGCGCCTCCCATTCAGAGCTCGGCACGCTTTGATCCTGAGTGAGCCGCGTGTGCGGCACCGCCGCGGCTCCGGGCTGTGCCGCGCCGATTTTGCGGCTTGCTTTGCTTTTTGTAATTGATTATTTTATTCCAAACACTCGGTCTCTATAACCGGATACCTGTCAGTGGTTCTTGGCAGAGTGGGCTGGATGCACAAAGCCACGTTTGTGCCGTGTTTTAAGTTAACTGTGTTTGGTGCACTTGCAAGCTCGTTCCTTTCAAACGTGCAGCTGCAGAACAGAACTGCTTTTGTTTAAGAATACCTGTGGCCTCTCTGAGCAGGCTCGAGACTCAGGGGAATGCCGTGGCCTTCTCTGCAAGAACAGAGGTGCTAGTGCCAACAAACTGGCCAAATCTAAGCTCATCTCCCATAGACTTTGCCTCATCTAATCCCCCTTGGACATAGGAATGAATGAAAGAATGACTGCGCTCTGCCCCTCAAAACAAATTTCACATTTCTGCTGTGGGCTGTTAGGCTTTGCTTCACTCCTGGTTGGACTAAAATTCATTGGGAAATTGTAGTTTTTAGTTCAGTTTTTGAAAATAATCTTTTCAGTGCTCTTTGTGCTCCCGAATGCAGGCTTTGGGGGAAATTGTCTCCTCGACATTATGGCAGTGTGTACTCTGTGTTGGAAGGAAGGAGGGGTGTGGGCAGATGTGGAGAGGAAATACTGGGATGTGGTGCTTGTAAGGAGATGCACGCTGAGGACTAACCAAACCTGTTGGGAACAGTCAGTATCCCTTCTAACACACTCAGCTGCTGACTCATGGGGTTCTGTATGACACATTAAATTATCTGACTAAAATACAATGTCAGCTCTCCTCTAGGGAGACATGGGCAGCACCACTGAAGATCACAATGGAGGAAGATGGATTTTTTTTTTCTATTAGAAGCAGCTTTCGCTCTGGTTTGCAGCATTTCAGCATTAGATGCACTAGGCAGCCCAGTCACTGTCTTTGAGTTTGCTTTTCTGGTTTCCTCGGTAGTCTCTTACAGTCTGTACATTTCTGTATGCAGAAACCCACATGCTCCAGAGTCCAGATAAACAGCACTCACTCTTATTTAACACAAGATGCTCAGTAGATCAAATTCTGGTTGATGCCATTGACGAGTGTTTTGATACATGAGGGTGAGCCAAGTTCCTCTGCTGTGCCGAGCTCCTGCACTGCAGCAACAACAAGGGAGCCCCTGAGAACTCATGGATTTCATTTCCTCTCCTCCCCTTCTTTAGGGAACACATGTCCCTATCTATTTGCCTCCAGAGGAGATGGCGAAGGATTCAGCCTGGATTTTGGGGCTGTAACAGGCTTGGACATAGATAAATGACAACACGCAGGCAGGGGAAGTCTGGAGTTAGCAAGCTTTGTCAGACTTAGCTGAATGGGCACCTGTTTACAGAGGGTATGGATATTCTGCCTTTTCCTCCGATTTTGTCCTGTGGCATCTTTCCCAGAATATTCCTTGTAAGCTAATAAATTTGGTCTCCTCACATGTGCTTTGAACCTGGTTAAGGAGCCTGTCTATATCTCATGTGGAAGTGGAAATGTTCTAGAGAACACTACAACCAAGATCCTGGATCTGAGCCATCCTCTGGGTAGTCTGAGCTCCCAGCCCCTTCCACCCACATATCACCACTGAGCTGAACTGATTGAGGACTGGTTTCGCTTTGCTCATTTCTTACAGACAGGTTTCTAATCTCTCACTCTTCCTGTGTGTCAGAAGGGGGATTCCAGCCAAGCACTCACATGCCAAGAGGAGGGCACTGCTTGGATTGCAGCTGCTTTCCCTGCTCCCCTGCTGCTTGTGGCAGCCATGGATTGCCAAACTCTGTCTCTGTGATGCATCCTCAGCTGGTTGCAACAGGGAGTTTTAAGAGTGACAAAACCAACTCATTTTGCTTAGTAACCACCTGGAATCAAATCTGTGCTTTAAAATGTGAGATTCTAGTTATTTATTTTTCAGTGAAGACAGTTGCCAAGATGAATTTGTTTCAGATTTTCTGATTTAAACTGCTGCTCCTTAAGACGTTGGCTTACATAGTGTGAACTGATCATTTGGATTTCGTGGCTATTTCTGCATTCCCCAAAGTGTGGAACCATCAGTAGGTATTGTCATAGCAGCAACCAAGGAAGTTGCACATTGATTGATCTGCTGCTGCTCTTTCTAAGCTGAAGATCAGGGATGGGAATCTATAAAAAACGAAAAAGACGTGGTTTTGTGGACTAGCAGTGCTGTGTTAGAGCCTCTGTTCAAATGCTGGAAAAACAAAAGTGTCTCCAGAAGGAAAAATCTGGCAAAATACGTATACTAAAACCTTAGGAGAGGAAGCAGAGCGCCTCACCATTTGATGTCATACCTGTGTTGCTGTGGGTGCAGGGGCAGCCCCTCCTCCTTGCATGAGTGAAAACACGTTGTCAAGCTGGGAACGTGTGTGTGGAGGGGGCATGATAAATTGTATCTTCTTTTTTTATAGAATGTTTAACGGAAGGCTGAGGGAGGTAGCAGTTACTGGGAATTTGAGCTGCAATTCGTTTCTACACAAGGTTTGCTACAGAGCAGAGTCAGTTACATGTTGCTGCTTAACAGAAAAGTGGATATAGTGTGCAGTTAATGGCCAGTCAGAAATTTTCCAGTATAGAGAAAGGCAAATGTGGAATTTGAACAAAACGCTTTTCCCCTAAGAATGTCTAATAGATGGTACTGTTTTCAATTCCCAGCTCTCATGCTGATGTGTCTGTTGCTTCCCTGGCATTTAAAATTCTGCAAATGGTGGGACATGAAAATATCAAGACTACCAAGTGAACTGGTTTGGAGCAGCCCATCAAAATGTGCAGGTTGTGAGCACTGATCAGCACCTCGGTCCTGCAGGAACATCTTCAAATGAGCCGAGCAGATGTAACTAATTTAGCAAACTGAGCTGTAGCATATGCAGGAATTTGGGAGCATCAGGAAAGGAGGGAAGCTGGTTCTGAGGGGTGGTTTGTTTTTTAAACCTCTGTAAGGATAAATTCTTGGTTACTACTTTACTTTTGCTGGCATTACATGATTTAGCTCAAGTATCTGACAGTTTGAAAGTGTAAAAATAAATATAGCACAGTTCTTTCACAATATAATGTGTTTCACTGTTTTAAGTTGCTATTAGAAATGCTTCTTTATCTTTTGGACCAGGTGCCTGCCCTGGCTGTTCATCTTAAGGGGTCACTAGAAAATACCTCTTTATCAAGGCAGACAATATTCTTCACCTCAAGCGACCAGAATCAACCCCTGCTGTCACACAGAGGCTGTGTATGTGTGGCATGGATGGATGACACGTTACCAGGTTTTTTTACTCAGTAGCATGGGCCTTTTTTTTGTTCCCTTCTTTCCTACCTTCCTGCCCAGCTTAAACTGCACTGGTGGTGTCATTCTCAGCTGCCAATGCTCCTGGTCGGAGCTCTTCTTCAAAAATAGGTGTGATGGTGACCCTGGAAGTTTGACTTACTATCCCCATGAAAAGTTGGTACCTTAGGAAGGGTCCTCTGGAGCTTGCAGGTACCACAGTGTGTAAAGAATTAGTGTTTTCCACATGTGCTGCAGAGACCACTTCTTCCTTAACATCTGTCAGTGCAGCAACTCCACATTCCCACTGCACCCACCAAACACAGGTGCCTATTAAGAGTTGCTGCTACACCACCTGCTTTGGACAGCCTGGTTATCCACAGTATCCATATCCATAGAGGCAAGCAAGCACCTCTATGTAAATGAATTTCACTGTGTGTGTTTTACAGGAATTGCTTTCTTAAACTTCAACTATCACCTTATCTTTCACAGCTGAATGGCTGGAGTTACTAGAAATGGGGAAAGGTTCAGTGGTGGCTGTTATTTGGTGTAGTGTTTTATGTAATGGTCTTCTAGTGCAAGTGTGGCAGAGGAACAAAGGGTGTTACTGGGTGAGACTTTGCCCTGTGCAGCTGCAGGGCCTTCACTCTGGTGTGTGTTTCCCTTCTGCTCTCCCCAGCCTGAGCCATGAGGCTCTGCAGCCGAGGCCCTCTCTGATCTGCTGACAAACTGCTGCCCGAGGTGGAGCTGCCCACGAGGGTTTGGTCCTGCCCAGGCTGGTGACAGCTGCACGGTGCCAAGTGCAGTGTGTGGCTAAGCAGGCACTTCAGAACCACCTTCCCCACTCCCACCCACACAAGTGCTGCCTCCAGAGAAGCCAGTTACACACTGCTGTTATCTCACACATTAACTGAAGACTGAGGACACCTGAAAATGGCTTTAAGCTACTGAACCAGCTGACAGCTTGTGAGCAAAGGCTGTTCATCTGTCTGACCCTGGTGACAGCACACTGCTGGGGGGAAGTGATGCACAATGCTGTTCTCACTTTCTGAAGCCCACAAGTGAGGGTAGGGCTGGCAGGCCAGGCATAAAGTGTAGTTGCTGGACTAGACTTGCCCCATGCTGAGGAACCTGCCAAAGCAAAGCAGCAGCAGGTCAAGGGGAAGAATTCTGCCTCAGGACTGCAGCAGGAAACTTCCAGGCTCCAAAAGGCAACTATTTCGTAGTGGGATGAAAGAGGAATGATTCTTGAGCCCTTCCTCTGAAATACTGAAGTGATGCTGCAATTCCAGGATGAGTTTCAGAAAACTTACTTGTTAACACACACAAGTACACTTAGTGATCTGAAATAATTTGACACAGAGTGAATTAAAAGTTTACTTTAATTTTGAACCATTTTATAACTGCATTTTTCTCATGAAGCATCTGTATCACAGCAGGCTACAATAACTTTGGGATAAAAGGCAACTGGTAAACTGTCCAATACAAGGTTCCAAATAAACAGTTCTTACTGGCCCCTACCCAGACATATCCCAGATAAAGTTTTTGATCAAAAACATGAAATAGATCCACCTGCTTATTTTAAGCATATTAAAAAGGAAACTAATTGGACCATTTCTATTTGTCTAGTTTTTTATACAAAAAGGCTACACAATGTTACACTTTATTCAGAATACAGTTAGAGCGATTATGAATTAGTGTTCTACACCTTTACTCAATCCTTAAAAATTAGAAACTGCTGTAGCATATTCACTATAACTTAATACTACGAGAGACTTTAAAAAAAACTAACAACAATTACTGCAAAAAGAAAGGCTACTTCCAAAGCAAGCAAGGTCAGTACCATTACAGAGATTTAAAAAAAATAATAAATTTTTAACAAGCAAGGCTAGGGTTTGATAAATTCCATCTTGCGATTCATTCTTGTGCATTCTTCGTTTCTTGAATCACTCCCAAAATCCATTTGTATTATTACTCCTCGACCAAAAAGGACCAGAACAAAAAGTTTACTTCAATTGTTCCCATAGGAAACTCAGCTTGGTTAGTGTGTCAGGCACTTTCTGAGATACTAGCCCACCCCTCGAGCCCTCTCAGCAACTCTACAGGCCAATCAATGCAAGTTCACTCAGATGATACAGCTGCAAAGAGAAAAAACACAGGTGTCAGTGTTCCTGAGCCATAAAGGGCTGTTCTAACACAAGAAGACTGCATGAAGCCAGTGCACAAGACATTACAGTTAATTACTTCCACACTTCACGGCAGAAGTCAGTTTGGAGTGTGCTGATCAAGTGTTTCCAGAGTGTTTATTCATTATTTTGGCACACTGGGACCCAATCGAGCCAATCCCTCCCTGCCAACCAAGTCCTCAGTCCAGTCAGCTGTTTTGCTCTTTTTGTTTTGTTTTTAAATTCAAGGTTGGAGCTTCTTACCTAAAGGATGATTTACAGGTCAGTATCGAACCAGGCCAACTGATTACTGTCACCTGGAGGCAGCCCATCCATAAGGTCCTGGGCATGGCCAAGATCTGGCAGACCATCAACTGGGTAGTCAGCACCAGGGTGGTGGCCACCCATTTCATGTTCCATCATAGGGTCCATACCCAAGGCATCCTGACCGTATCCGCCAGAGTGGAAAGAACGGTAGCTAGGATCTAAGAAAGTTAAAGGTGGCAGAGGGAAAAAAAGCATAATGTTAACAGATGTTAGAGGCATCAGAAGCTGCAAGTATCAGTGTGTGAGGAGATTGTGTAGCCATCTAATTGTTTTCTAGTTCAGCCAAGTTCAACACAATCTGTTGCCTGCCCTTAATGGCTATTCCATTGTTTGAAACAGCCTTCCAGTATGATTCTGCAGACAAAGCACACTGCAGTCAGAAGCACGAGCAGATTCCAGCCAAGCCATTAGTCTGCACAATCAACGGTACTAAAATTCAACAATACTGCAGCAAAACCAGGCTCCAAGACTGTAGACTTGCTTCTGAAAGTCTAGTCAAAAATAGCTCAGAATCCTTAGGGATAGGCTTGCGGTGAAGTCTATAGACACTCAGTGACTAACACATTCAATACCAGCTTTGTTGTTTTAAAGAAAAACTGCACTATTGGAATTGTCAAGTCCATTTGTAAAGAATATAAAAGATTTCTGGAAACAACAGCTCAGTGGGAGATGTTCCCACAGGACTCAGACATGAGACACCAGTTTTGCATGTTCATACAGCTCCCATTTCAGTGCTGCCAGTGGCGCTGCAGAAACTGGTTATTTGAACTGACAGTTCCCCATCTGCCTGGCAGTTTACAATACCTTGCTGAAGAGTAAATACACTCTTTACTCATTTGCAGTTCTCCTTTAAAACCTATGACTTGACTTCATCCAACTTAAGTTTAGTCAAGGAGAACAAAAGAGACGTACCATCTGGGCGGTATCCAAGAGGTTCCCCCTGGGCACCAATATCCAGTCCGAGATCCGCTGTCTACACGCACACAAAAAATTACAAAACAGTTTTAACATCAGGTCTTTCAGCCAGCACTAGCATTTCTAAGTTTAAAAAGTGAAGCTTGCCCCAGATCCCTTTGGGCAACTCTTCTGCAGTGAGCACTGCAGTCCTGTACTGCTGTGAACATGAAATGCCTTTCTACTTAGCTCAGCATCTGCATGTTACAGAAGTGTAATAGGCAACATGAAATAGCCAGATTTAGGTACAGGAATCCACAGATCACTGGAAGAAGGGCTCTGTTTGGGAATGAAAGAGATGGGGCAGGTCTAGGAGCATTCTCCTCAGGTTCACCTGCCCAGCTCCTGCAAGTCAGTAGTAGAGCTTTTAAAGAGTTCTGAAGGAACCTCTCCCATTTGTTCAACTACAGAAGTAATTGCCTGTCTGCAGAGCAATTGCTCAACTCCAATCTCAAAGTGGTATTTCATGTCAGATTTCCCCCCCCCACATTCCTGAGGTAGATACAGATTTTAGGAAAACAGAAAAGTAAGCACTGAAACAGTACAAAGGGCTACTATCCATTATGTAGTAGATACATGGAAGACAAGACAAGCTAGGCTCCTGAATCTTAAGAATCTGCAGGAAGACAAAGAATTAGTGAAGCCTTCCCTCTCCCCCATGCACAGTTTGTTTTCAGTCTCAATACACTGTGTAGCCCTTTAAACATGGGAAAAGGCAATGTATGATTACCAGCCTGCAACGTATTCAAGTCTGCAAGCTCAATTCTAAGATGACAACTTGCATCCTCCCTTCAAGATTACTAATCCTACACTGTTGGCTTGATAGAAGCCTCACAGGGTATGTTTTATATTTATGCTTCCCTCATATCACTCATGTTTCTATTTTTACATCCAGAGTTCATCATTAGGTTTCGACAAGCAGCACAGGAAAGTACAAAGTTCTTGTATACAGCTTTGCATACCAGCAAACACAATGAGAATTATGCACTTCAGCACCAGCAGAAAATGGACTCTTCCTATCTGCAAGCAAAGCAGCAGCTTGAAGGCTCCTTACCACAGGTTCACTGAACCTGAACACAGAGTCAGGAAAGTACAGTCACACAGCTGTGTAAAGCTGGGCCTGTATCACCAATGGCAGCTACACCTCACTAGTGGAAGGAGGGAGGACACAGAACTAAGGTCCCCCAGGAACCATTAACACAAGACAGGACTCACCTCATTCCAAGCCATTGGCTCAGTCCGGAACAGGGAGCTTGTCAATTCAACCGAAAGTCGCTTCTTGTAGTCCTGTGGTTTGTCCTCAGACATTCTGAACAGCACTGCGGCTGCATATGTTGCTGTCCAAAGGAACAGTGATTTTAGTAGAGGCTGAGACTTTGAGCAACTCTTCTAATACAAGAGTGAAATCTGTCTTTTAAGTTCACTTACCAACACCCTCATTCCTAGAATGAAGCAGTTCTGTTAGAGGGGCAGTTGCACCTTCAGCTTCGATTGCTTCAGCTGCTTCCTTGTCTTGAGCCAGTTCACAAAGTACACCGGCAGCGACTCTCTGGATGTTCTCGATGGGAGAGTACAACAACTGCAACCAAAACACAGGGAGCTCATCAGCTCTTCTACTTGAAATGAGCTCTTGAGCACACTCTGAATTAGCAGTTCTACCCAGAAAATGTAAGACCCATTTTACTTCTTTCCTAATATGTACTGCAGTGTTGTCTTGAGCTCTTACTTACCTGCACAAATAGTGGAATGGTATTTAGGCCCCTGATTACGATTCGGTTATGAACATCACGTGCAAGAATATGCAGGGCTCCAGTGCAGCCCTCGACAATTTCTTCCATACGCACACCCTCCTAGGCAGGGAGAGAAAAGGCATTTTTCAAGTTGATATTGCGTGCTCTCTTCTTAAAAAACTGTCAAAAAGCCAAGCAGCCTGTTTCAACAAACCAACCAAACTTGTCCCCTGGACATACCCCCTTTCCCTAACAGGGCTCATAACCATCATCTACTGCTGGCCTTCAAACTAAACATTCATGCTGTAAGTCAATTCAAGCGACTATCCAAGCAAATTCAGCAAGTGAAGCATCTCAGTGGAACACCTCACAGTGTTTTTTTTATTATGAACTTCATGTCTGATAACACCATCTCTTTTTCCTCAACCTGGATTGGCTTGGTGCTTACCAAATTGGAAAGAGTGCTAATCAGTAACAAAGAGGTCCCTTCCTGCCTCCACATGAATTAACTCCTCTCCTGTACGAGCAGATGCTGCTTTCCTTTGCCCATGCTAAGCCAACTTCTCCTTCAGTAACATGTTTAATGGGATAAAAACAATCAAATTGAGACTGATCTTGCCACACTGAGCTGGCACTCAAATAGGTAACAAGTATAGAGCCTGCACAACTTCTCAGTACTTTTACAGCTCTAAGCACCCTTGAAAAGCTGTGATAGGATTCTTAAACCCATTCTTCTGAGAAGGGTGAGGTAGTATTGGTTTCCTGGAACAGAACTACTTGTCTTGCTAGCCTATGCAGTACCAGTAATTCTGTGATCTACAGCATTCAGAATTAAATGTTTAAGAGGTTCTTAGTACAATAAGAACCAAGGTTTTGGCATTCCTGTTTATTCAAGAAAAATTTCACATCTGCAAAGACAGAATTATCAGCACACGGAGAATAATGTGAATTAGAGCAAATAAGACAACAGTTCTTTCTTTAGACCAAGCAATACAGGGCTGAGGGCACACTGACAAATGAGCATTCTGAGAGACAACTTTTAGAGATGTAACGCCAGAGGTGGGCACTTACCACAAACTGCTGCTGTGTCCCACCCATGGAAGTGCGCCGCTGGGTGTCTTGATGTGCTCGCACCAGCAGCTGCACTAGCCTTGGAATAGCACCTTGTTCACGCAGCGGGGCGTGGTTTGCAGGACACAGAGCCAGGTTGCGGATCAAGCCAACAGTGGCCTGCAGGTAAGAAAGGGGGTGAGGAATAAAGGACATGATCGGTGTGTGCTCAGTCACTGCTGTTTCCTTTTTTAATCAGTTGATCTCAAATGCTTAAATCTCCAAGAGACAGCACTAAGTTGCTCAATTGAAGCAACTTTCCTGTCACACAAACTGTATGCCCCAACACCTTGGAAACAAAATATTTTTCACATTTAAAGTTACATTTTAAAAAGCAACAGTTGTCAGTGCTGACAGCTTGTAATCATGATTTACCTTGATCAAAGGCCAGTGTGAGGGTGGGTGCAACAGTTTAACCACCACTGGGAGTCCGTAATGGAGACGCACTGCATTCTGAGCCATCTCTGCTTCCTGGTGCCTGCTGGTGAGGTGACGGAGCGCACAAATAGCGGGTTCTGTGATGTCCTCCCTGTCCCCAGCCCGAAGAACTGTGCGCACAAGAGCCTCGATGCCACCAACCTGGCACACCATCATCTTGTTCTTGTAATTGTTGCAGGTAAGGTTAGAAAGGATGCCAGCGGCACAAGTCACAACATTAATATCATCAGATCCTAAAAGCTGAACAAGAGTTCCTAGAAGGCCTTCCATGCCCTCCTACAAAAAAGAAGGAAGAAAAAGTTAAGTCTCTCTTCCACTATGCTGAATTTTGCTCTTGATCCCTCAGAAGAGCAATTTACCTGTTTTGTTGCAGCATCTGACAGATTTCTCAGAGTCCAGAGACAGTTCTGGACAAGGCGCTGGCTTGGATCTGTGAGGTGGAGTCCCAGAGCTTGCATCCCACCTAGAAGATGGTACAGATTTGACAGCATTACTCAAATTTGACACCATACTCTGACGTTCATCTCGTGAGTAGTCAAGTCAGATCCTTTTCTTCCTGAGTATCTCACAAGCTTTTTTGGACCCTTCTTGTCATTGTAATATGGCTAGACCCTTCATCACAGGAAAAAAAAAACCTTCAAGTTCTCTTTGTGACACTGGGCTTTTTAAATGTGTGCACATTCTAAGGGGACAATTCTGACAACACTCAGCCACTAAAGCCACCCAGCTAACAACATAGAACTACTCAGCCACCCTTTTTAACTTCTGTATCCTTAAGGCCTCCAAAACTAGTTATGGTCTTAAGGACCAATCCAAGTTCAATTTTTGATGCTGGCAGTTTCTGTTCTTGGTGGAATGAACCGACCCTGAAGTACTGTATAGATTTTTAAGTTACCATGGGTGACAAGGTACTTACCAGCCTCAACAATAGCAGGTTTGTTGCTGGAGCAGACTGACAACACCTTCAGCACCCTACTTGTGGTCCACAATAGTTTCTCATAAGTATAGGTCCTCATTATGTTTACTAAAGCCTGGGGTCCACCACTTGCCAGAATAATCAGCTGAAAGCAAAAATAGCATTTGTCCGTCACTTCCTATGCATGTCAGCAGGTAGTAAATGTTGCTGGCTTACACCTCTCACAGGTTAGAGATGCCTAAAAAACCACGCCCATCTGCTGATGTGGTCTGTAAGCTTTACAGCCTCACTACGAGCACAACAGCATTTCTGCAAGCTAATTCTTGCATCCCTCACCTCTTGCTAGATCAGGACTGACTGGCAAAACCCAACATGTGGCTCAAAGTTCAGAATAAGGTCAGTACACAAGAACTGAAAGGACATTCATCACAAGCTTGGTTGTTTTAACTGTTTCAACAGCAGAGGCACCTACCTTACTTTCTTGATTGCCATATGCTAAGATCTGAAGGCAGTCTGTTGTGATGGCCAAGAATTTGACATTTGTCTTGTTGAGCAAGGCCACCATTTTCTGCAGCCCACCAGCCAGACGGACAGCCATCTTGGCTCCTTCCTGGTGTAACAGGAGATTGTGAAGGGTTGTAATGGCATAGAACAGCACAGAGTCCACAGGGGACCTAAAGAAGGGAAAAACCTCATGAGCGCCTTCTCCCACCAGACCCAACGGAGAAGCACAAGTGCTGTCTTAGTAGTCCACATACCCAAGCATTTTAACCAACGCAGGGATGCCTCCTGATTTGAAGATGGCCAGCAAGCCTTCACGGTGATGTGAGAGGTTGTGCAGTGTGCCTGCAGTACAACGGGCTGTTTCCACATCGTTTGTGTTCTGCATGGTACGTACAATAGCAGACACCATTTGAGGAGATCTCATAATAGCATGGCGAGACGCTTCCTTTTTGGATAACTGATGAACCATAACTGCAGCCTTGTTCACCACCACCTAACAGAAATATGTGAAAAAAGCTCTTAGTTTTAAGGTCACTGAAGTCACCCCACAAGCAGGGTGCACTGAGGAAAAGAAAGTGCTTACCTGGTCCTCATCATTCAACAGTTTGGTCAGTTCTGGGATTGCACGAGTTGCAAGTTCAGCATCATCTTGGTAGTTTATCAAATTAACAACAGCGTGTTTTAACATCTGGGATGGCTCAGCCAGGCGTTGCACATTAGTTGGATGAGCTGCATCAAATTGTGTGGATGGGATTTGCATTCCTTCATCCAGTGTTTCGGGGAACATAGCTGCACGCACCCTCTGAGCTCTAGTCATTGCATACTGGCCATCAATATCTGAAAAACAAGGGAAGGTGTTAGTTCAAACCACGAATAAAAAGCTCATCTTCTACACTGGTTAATAACTGAGTATTTAGGTTTCTCTATCATTAACTGCATGCCCAAGCAGACCAGTGTAATAGAATAGGCCTTACCAGCAACTTGCTCCTGGGTAAATGACTGAGAGAATCCCTGCTCCCACTCGTACAGCACTTGTGTTGTGTCCACATCTTCCTCTTCAGGATTTCCCTTGCCACTCAAAGAGGGAGCAGTTGTTGTGGCACCAGAATGGATCCCAGAGTCCAGATATGATTGTTGCTGCCAATGACTGACTGCTGCTTTTCTGTCTGGCTCCATTGCCATATCCAGCTCCATCAAGTCAGCTGTAAGAAATCAATGTTGAACAATTAAGTTTAGTTCAATTACTCCAGCATGTATTAGTCCTACAACAGATGACACAGATTTTAAATTAAAATAAGCTGTTATAAACAACTACCACAACCCAGCACTGCAAATGAGACAGGAATTTTAAACTGAGGCTTTATGTTGAGCCAATGCAGACACCTAAACCTGACAAACAGGCAGAACAATCACTGCTATGGTGATTGTCCTGATCTACTGCTTAAAGGTTCCCTTTTCCACATACGTGACTGTACTTAAGGAACCCAAAATGCTTAGACAACAAATCTGTCTACAGGTTGGGAGTTCCAGTGTAAGGTATTAATTACTGTAGTAGAGCAGACGTTATTCAATCCAAATGACTTTGAGAACTTAAAAAGAGAAGAATAAGGAGCCTGCTGGAGTCCAGCAACAGAAATTGTAATGCATTATATACCTTGAGTCGCCATGTTCTTTGTTATGCTCCCAGGACTCTTTCCTGCTCCCTTTCAGAGATCCTAAAAAAGAGAAAGGTTAGAACTTATGAAACATTACAGAGCTAGTAAGACAGGATTTCATATTAGAATACTAGAATTGCAAACTAAAACTTTGCACATCTTGCCATTTCATTACTACAGTGAGTATACTCAAATGCTAATTAGTAAACCCCCATGGACAGACTTGTAAAGGAACATGATGTATCACCCAGACTTTTCCTGTCAGACTATATGTAAGACATATTCTCCTCTTAAAGCTACGAGAGAGAGAGTTGAGGACTGACTGTGATGGAGCTACTTTTCACCCCTCTATCCTTGCGCAAGATGAAATCCAGCCATTAAATTCCACAGTTTGGACATGCTACAAAGACAAGAGCTAAATGTCACACTTCCTCATTTCCTTCAAAGATAAACCACTCTTAGGATACCAGAAAAACTGTTTGATACAGGGCTACAACATGAATTTTCACAGGGAAAGATGAAACAACCATTTAAACCAAGCCGCTATTATTTCAGTGGCACAAAGACTACCTAAATAGGTACAATTGCACCTCCTCCTTTACTTCTTTCCTGTACCACAACAAGAAAGGTTTCTTCTTGCACAAAACTCTTCCTTGAAGTTAAAACTGAAAATTGAATCAGCCTCATTAAAAAAAAAAAAGGCTGTCCTTTAGTTACACACAAATTACAAATTAAATCACCAAACTCACTTTCATTTTTTGCACAGAAGGCCACGATAACTGTGGGCAGAGGCTGAAAGATGATCAATGCCCTATCCAAATTCTCAGTATGCACCTCCATTTGATATTACCAAGCAGTATGGAAGTATTTGTACCGTAAATCTGTAGCTGTCTTTTCACTAACCCAGAAAGAGAAACATGAGGCTACAGCTCCACAACGGGTCACTTTTATTTCTTTTGCTCCCCTTCCCCCACAGAGGCCAACACTGTTCCCAGCACAGACACAGAGCTGGTGACAGCCTATCCTGGGAGCCAGCCAAGCAGAAACATTTGTGGTGGTGGGTACTGCAGTGAGCAAAACCATCTCTTGCAGCAATCAGCTTTCCATGTGCCAGTTAGGTGTTAGAGCTCTGCTGATCAAACATTCCTGGACAATGAGGTAAGGGCAGGCCACTAATCTCTCTAAAGGACAGGTCTGCAGGACTGTTTGTCAGGAGAACAAAGTCCATTTGACGCTCTATTTGTGTAAAGACAAGTTTTCCAATTTAAGAGTTTCCTTCAGAAGTACTTTTTAGAAAGTCGTAATTACATAAAAGGACAGGGCAACAGTTTTAAAAGTCTCACTGAATAGGTGAGGCAACTCTGAGGCAAACTTGTATTTCACTGTCTCTGAGCCAGCTCCAAGATACTCCAGCAGCCTCTGAGCAATCTTGTCACTTTGCTGTACAAATGCCAGTGCTGTTTGTCCTGACTCTGCACTCCCACAACTTTTGGCAGCAACTCTACCCTGGCTCTTTTAAAATGGCCAGTAGATGTGCATCTGCAGCAGAAGAGCAGCATTAAGCTGATAAAAGACGTAACAACAGTAAGTTCTCTGCTATGCAGTTGGAAATGCCAAGGTCCCTAAACTGGTCCTGCCCCACAGCCTGGAAGAGACCAGCCAGCTCAGAGTCTGCTCCTCACAGTCTGCATGGAAGGTGTTCTGACAATGCACCATCCTTTTTTTAAGTCCCTCTAACACGGGATTCTTCCAATATGCTGTTAAAAAGTGCAGGAGTAACAGTGCTAAGGGGAAGGGCTGAGTCATGCTGTCAGTTCATCATTAATTCAAAAATTCTAATGAGCAGCTGAGGTGGAAGAAGCACCTATACAAAAGCCTGATAGCTCTGCAGGTTTATGCATTACTTTGTCAGTCCCACTAACACCTTCCAAACAGGAAGAAGCACCAACAGTAGAATTTGTATTTTTGTTCCCTGTAGTCCTCACAGTCAGATGTGACACTTCCAATAGAAAACTGGGCAAGATCCAGCTGCTGTACAGAACTCACAGTATACTTAGCACAAAAAAACCCATCTATTTTTATTGTAACCTTTCCAGTCTCCTCCCATCAGGACTATGCTAAAAAAATGAATACCAAACTCGTTTTGAAGTTGACTGGTTCATCTACCAGTATGTTAAGAGTGGTGACCGTGCTTAGAGAGATTTCCCACCACCTGGGATTCAAATATGCAATAAGGGGCTTGGGAAAGACATTTATTATTTCCTTCCACTGTTGAATTCTACAGAAATGAAGGCAACTGGCTTACAGCAACTGCACTCTGAAATGGCTGTTTCCATTTCAGCAGCCTGAAGAGATCAGAAGAGTAGCTGTACCATGAGGTAAAACTCAAGAGGCCTCACTAGCCACTGAACTGCAGCACTGCTCCAAAACAAAGCTGAGGAACACCCACAAAACAGCAGTGAAGAATATTGGTTAAGTGTTCAGAACTGCATTACCAGTCAGACATCAGGCCTTTGGAATGCTGACCCCAGATCAGCCTGATAGAACTTTAGGTGCAGCTAACATCCTAATCTGCATTCCATACATCTGTAACCCCCTCAGCAATTCCTACCAGCTTTTTTATTACTATTTAGATGGGAAATTGGGGTTCACCCTAGGAGTTCAAGATAACTGCCCACCAAAGGTAACCAGAGTTTTGGTTTAAGTTTTTTGTAACTGAACATTTTCCCATCTTTTCTTTCACATTCTCTTCTAATTTTACAAGAAGGTAAACCGAGTCCAGACAAGTTGCTGATTTTGTCTTCCTGTTTGTCACTGCCAAGGTTAACCACTATACTTACAAAGGGAGCAACACCACTAGGCTTGGTACAAACATTTGTGCTGTTAATTTTCCTGACAAACTCTGTGGGTACATGTGGGCAAGGCAGCGGGGAAGAGGAAACAACAACAAGAACAAAAAAAGACTGCAAGGATAATTAAGCTTGTATTCTTCAACCATGAAAAATATACCAGCTCCTTTAGTCCTATCCAGATTAATTGGAGGACACACAACTAGTTGACATGACAGTGTCAAGGTCAGCCATACAGATCTCAACCATCAGGAAGAGACGAAATGCCTCGGCACACTTCACAAACAAACCTCAGCATAACAACCAGCTCCATCAGCCTCACTGTTCTTGAGGACTACCTGTTACTCAGAAGTCTGAATTTTGATAAATGTCACACTATACAGAGGTTCATATGGATGTACTGTTAGGAGTTATGAGACTCTTCACTTACTAAAAAGCTCCTCCTCCCCCTTGCTCAGCAAGCATCATCAGCTTTGGACTTCAGTGGAGGTTGGGTTTTTGTAAAAGTACATATTAAACTACTCCTATGAAGAGCAGTGCAAGGCACTGCACTGGGCTGTATTGTGTGCCATCTCTCCCAGTCTAAACAACTGAGAAAAATGGCTCTGCAAGCTCAGAAGGCTTATGAGCTAAGAATTTCAAGTTACTACGGAAGACAACTCAAATTTCTCAGTTTTCAAAAGGAAAGGAAGAAGTATTAGATGTTATTTCTGATTAGGTATTTCTTATTAGGCACTCTGATTTTGGAGGATAGTTAGGGCACATGCCAAGGAAGTCAACAAGCCTACAGCAGTTCTCAAATCTGAACAATTCTCTTCATTCAGATTGATCCAAATTACATCTGACTGATCAGATAAGCATCTCCCCCCACACTCCTGTCACATTTATAAAGCAAGTCAGAGTTTGCAAGTCTTCCCTAAATCAAGAGCAGCATGTTATTAAACCTTGTATGAGAAATCCAGAATGACACATCCAATCACCATGATTTACTGAAAGGGAACACATGCACTGACCATGTTTTCATACATCTCACCTAGGACAGGCAAAGGAACTGTAGCTTTAAACTCAGCACCAGTTCTGAATGACACACTTTCTTATATAGGACAAGCAGTTCCTCATCATCACCTGATGCTTACAGCAATTAAAAATACATATTATCTACACAAAAGGGAAGAGTTCACATAGTGGAAAACAGTTTTTCTCCAAGTGCTCTGAAATTATTACAACCCTTCCCAAGGTGTTACTGGAAGCACTCTCTGAGTCTGATTTTGTAACTGGCCTTTGTTTCAGGCAGCTGCCTGACAATGTTACCCACCCTTATGTCTGCTTTGCTAAAGTCTGCAGCCAAAATATACCGGGGCAAAATCAGTTCACAACCAATAATACCGCGTAACTACAGCACTCATCTCTGTGAGTCAAAGACCCAAGTCCTTGTATTTCTTTTCTTAACGTAGTGGAAGCTTCCTATTAACCTTAGTTCTCAAGTGGAGCATTTGGGAAATACATATGACTAAGGATTTTTTTTAAAAAGCCTTTTGAATCTTATCCTGGAAGTTGCTCACCTGTTTTCTATAACAGGGAGATTGAGAATCATCCGAGTCAGACAATGCTGACAGTGGAAACATCAGGGAAAAAGCTTTCCTGGCACAGCAGCACTGTAAGGCAGGAGTGGCCTCTGTCCCTAAGCAATTTTTGCTCTAACCCATCCCACAACAACCAAACCTACTTCTACCCCTCTTAGTCTGATGAAGACATGATCCAATCTGTTGTAAACTTCTAATTATTCCTTATTCCCATTTGGACAAAGTCCTCTTCTCTCATATCTACCCATACATACAAAAAGGTATGCTTTGTAGGTACTTTTGGAGGCCCTTTATGCATCAGATGCTCCTGTAAGATTGTACTTTCAGGACTTCTTACCAGTTTCGATGTTGTGTGTTTAAAGGAAGTTTAGAAACTTGCTGCAGGAATGACAGTCTGTGTTTATACTTTTTTCCTACACAATGAATAGAAGATACTTTATTTGAAAACAAGAACAGATAATGTGCTCACTCTGAACACCTGTTTGTTTTTTATTTTTCTTGTACAAAGGTACCACACAGGAATAAATACAAACTTTCCTCAAATACATTTCCATATCAAGAAAAGAACACTGAAGAGCATTCCCATACTCTGTCTCCAGTATTAGCATTTGCAGTCCTCAGCCACCTTACCCACTCTAAAATGAACAGCTATATATGCAGTGAGTGCAGATTATTTTGCAATTAGCCATGTGTAAGCATTAGAAGGCCTTGATTGTGAAATTGGTTACCCACCAATTAGTTACCCACTTCTTCACACCAGTGCTTAAAGGATCCGAATGGATGAAAACTACTATGAAACTCACTGAAAACTGGATCTCAATGTTTTAGGGCTGCAAATTATTGCATTAAACAAAGCCATGCACCAGTTGGGTATCTGTAGAGAGAGTAAAGTTAAGGTTTATCTTGTTGCCTGTACCAAGAATCAGAACATAAAACTTCATGTATTTCATAGTAATGTCAGGGCTCCTTCTGCTTTCAGCAAGCTGATATTTAATACTGGGTAAAAATATATTCAGATGGCTTATGACAAGATATCTTAAGTAAATGGAAACAGCTTGCACAGTATGTAACATTAAAATGAAACAAGTCACACCACGCAGCCTTTTTCCTCTAAAAGGAAAAAACCCACCAAGGGTTTTCAGAGCTGTAAAACTTTCCTACCTTCTTTTAGGTCACATGGTAGAAACACAGACCTGCAGCCTTCTCTACCATCTCAGAAGAAATGCCATGGCAAGAGACAAAGCAGCATTGCTGTATTCAGGTGTTAGGCCAAGATGTAGCAACACGAAGAGCCACCAACAGTCTTGACCTGAATGCCACAGCACAAGCCCACTCTGAAATCCATCTTACTGATCCTGGATTGCAACACAACAAACTGTTTTACAAACTTTAACTCATGAGAGAATCGCTCTGGTCATTTCCTCAAACAGCATTTGCTCAGTTGCATCATTGCCTCCAATCACTGAGCTACTCCTGCTCAGTGAAGTGTTCTCCTTCATTCCAGTGACAGACTCAGCATCCCATGTAATCCATCCAGCTCAAATTTACACAGGCTGGAACACTTCAGACAATGCATTCCACTGATGCCTGCAGAAAGTTTGAAGATGCCTTGCAAACAGCAATACATTTTATTGTAGATTTAGCCTATCAGACCACAGTAAATTTGACTGTGAACCCAGAATATACAACAGTGTTAAGCTGGTCTTTAAATTCTTATTATTAAGACTTGAAAGTCTAAAATCTGTTTCTCCTATAAAACATCATGAAATTATGAAATCTGAATGGTATCAGAGTTACTGACCTCAAAGGTTAAAAGGTTCCGAGACTTGCAAGCTTTAAATATCCTTAATACGTGCTGAAAGAGGCAACAAACCAGCCCAGATAATCCACAGATTTAAAGTGGAAGAGGGGTATTTGACAGTACACACACACCTGCCAACACTCAGAGTTACCTCTGTTTCAGCCACTGTTCTTTGCTGCTTCGTTTTCACTTCATTATTTCCTTTTTCCTTCAGGCATCCCAGTTTGCTATTCCATCAATTGTTCTGGCTTTTCAGCTTCTCTTCTGCCTTAGAAATTATCCAAAAATTCCTTCCCACAACAAATGCAAAACAACATCCAACATTAGGGGTTTTTTTTAAGAGTTCATTTGATTCTACAGCACAAAATAAAGTGTTATGTCTGTCTACTTTCAGTCATCTCAGCAATCTCAGACCAATTAAGAGCACAGAGTAGTTTCTATTCACATGCTCATTAGCTAAAGCCAACAGCACGTAAATATTTCTGTTCCTGCTAGATTTCTCCAGGTTGATTACAACTGCTTGATGGAACTGAAATGCAGGCATGTCTAAGTCTTGACTAGACTTAAAACACTGGGCTGGCTGTATTGAGAAAAAGAACTCATTCCTCAAAAAATGTCTAGTGAAGGAACTTACAAGTTTCAAAAACTCAAGGCTTGTTTTTGAATCCATCCAGCCCTCAGCACGTGTGAGGAGGAGGGAAAGGGGCCAGCAGAACTTTACAGCACAGCTGTAGGATTCCAATCCATCACACTTCATCTCCATTAGAACTGGAGTACTACAGAGTGTTCTGATATGACAGGACACTCACCTGTTTCACCTCCCCTGTCGTCCCGAAAGAGAAAGCAGGCCAGTAAAGAACCACACCTCCTGATCAGCTTGCAAAATGTTCAACTGCAACAACTCAAGTTTCAAGTAGAGTTGAGACTATAATGTAAATTGTAGCAAGTGCCATATTTCCTCTTGCCCACCTACAGTACAGAAAGCCACACAGAACATCGGTAGTTTTAATCACTCAGTGACGAGCAGCTTTGGACTGACAGTTCAGGTAACCAGAGATACCTGAAGCAGAAGTCGGAGATTTCCCTGCCGATGGGTCTCTCTCACTGCAGCACTGCCTGTCGCTGAAACGCAGCGCTCTGAGCAACTAACACAGCACTGAGGCACCAACAGCTTGTGCGGTTGATTCATCAGGGTCTTCACAGGTACTAAGGCCTAAGTGCCCTTTTAAAAACAGCCCATTAGAAGTTTCGATAAAACAACAGTTAACATCGGTCTGAGAGCCACGTCAGCCAACGCACATCTGAAATAACTGAGGTACAAAAGTATGAGAACCTGAAAGAGAATTAAGAACCAGCACATCGGGAAAGTTACTGAAACACAAAGTTCACCTGGGCACCGATCTGCACAATCACTCGGAGATGAATTTTCGAACTGTAGAACCTGCCAGGACTCCTCCCCAGAAATGAAGCTGGCAATATCATTTAAGGTTATCCAATACCTTTCATAGACAGTACTGCGCTCTTTAGCACAGACATGTTATTACAGCCTTATGGGACACACAGATATGTCAAAAGGGACTTGGTAGCAGTGACCTATCACCACAATTTCTTACACTATCCGTGGTGACCTGTGGAATTTTATTTGATCCTGGCCAGAGCCTGAGGCTCCCCGAGGCTCCTGGCTGGGCACCTCATGCAATGTAAAGACAGCAACGTTACACATAATCCCATACTCAAAGGCACACTCAGACTGCAATAGCCAAAGCTCACAGCACTGGAGCTTATCACTTCAGAAATTATGTTTGGATCCACAGCACAATTATTTTGCCATTTACCAAGAGAACATTCAGGAGCTGCAAGAGGTCTGTCAACACAATCCTTTACATTCAAAATCATGGGCAACTATACCAGCAGCTTCTAACAAGATCTGCAAACAAAACATTTTCTGCACTGGGTATTTATTTGCCCTCTGTAGAAATTTCTGATTGTTTCTAATACCTATGAAGTGCACAAGTTGAAAAGTTATCAGGCCACATTTGCAAGTAATGATTTAAGAAATCTTGTCAATGGCAAGTGTACTGCAACACTACCAAAATTTTTCACTTTATTAGTAAGCAAAATGGACTCCAAGTACTTAATGGTACTTCTGACTGTCTGAGGAGCTGCTGATAATCTTAAATGTTATGGTGTGAAAACTGTTTCAGCTACACATCAGGCATTACACATCCAGCTTGAGAACAAAAGTAATGTGCTTGTCCACATAATGTACATATTATATTTTGACAGCAGCTGATATGCCAGTTTCAAGTTTATTAACTTGCATTAAGTTCTTAACAAGATTATCAATGCAATTACTCTTATGCCTTAATTGTTTTGACCAACTAAGCACCACAAACACAAGCAAGTAACCCCAAAAGAGTTACTAAGTCACTTCTGTTTAGCAATGGATTTGAGATCTTTTGGTCACTGTCAGGTGTTTCCAATTAGGGTTTCATGCAACATTCACGAAGTTTGAGTATCTTTGGCTGAGCAAAACAGTTTTATTATCATAGCTCAGGCAGCTCCCATCCTTCCTTTGCAGGACACAGGTATCTACATCATGCACATTCCTGTCTGTCTTGGTTACAGATGAGCTGGGGTTTCTACTGAAGTTTAGTCTGCCAGCAGAACTAACTTAATAAATAAATTTGCCTTGACTTCCAGCTTTTGGTCCATGTGCCCATACTTATCCCTGTGTAGGATTTCTTTAGAAGAGATGGCAGTAGCCAGGATCAAAATACATTCTTGTCTTACGTAGCCACATACAGAAATAAAAAAGCTGCCACCATGACCATTTGGAGGCAACCAATGATAATTTGGACAAATCCTATGCCACGTTTTATTTAACGCTAATAAAGTTCAGCAACAAACCACTGTGAGCCCTCAAGTTTCCCTGCCCAAGCACTTTTGCGTGTCAAAAAGACCCTTAAGGGCTCTGCAGTGATTTACCATGATCAGGTACATCACTAACAAGGTTGTTGGGTGGTTGACAGCCATTGTGTTACTGAAGTGTCTTTCCTTCCTGTTTGTGTAGAACTTGAAACATCCATTTCCACTTTAAAACAGCAACAATGTAGCAAGAAATCTCCCTTCCAAACCAGGAAGTATCTGACCATAATCCAGTTGCTTCTTCGGCTGCAACCCCAGCCCTGAACATGGATGTTAAATATTAATCGCCACAGTTTAAGAAGCCAGAGTGATTAGTCATAATTACACTGACACTAATGAAATACATGTGAATCTGAAAGTAGCTGTCTTTGCTTGTCTGTCAAAATAACTGTGTATTTACAATAAGGCAAACCAACACTCAAAAAAGTACTGTTTGAACAGCAAACATGCTAATGAAGTCTGACACCAAAAGATGTTTCATCAACTCACTTTTAATTAAGGCAAACTGACAAGGCAGCTGCATTTATCAGCACCTTTAGGATGTTAAGATTTCTGGCCACTGGAGGGCACCTGAATTGTTGCCAGGACAATACAGAACTACTTGCTACAGTTGCTGCAGAGTTGGCAAACTTCTCCAATTTATACAAGTCTATTTAGCTCAGTAAGTCAGCCTAGAAATGCTCGTTCCAGCAAACACACTCACAGTGCACACTGTGCATTTGCCAACTTCAGCAAAATCCAGCCAGCTCATACCATTTTTTAAAAGCAGCAACGTAGAATACCAGATTAACTCTTTCAACCTTTAAGCGAACTAAGTCACTGCTCAAACAAGGTCCAGAGTTGATTTAGTGTTAAGTAACAGCAAGCACTTCACTTCTGCAATACTAATCCAGCCAGTCTACATTGTTTCTTAAAGCAATTTGGAACACGAACAAAAAGTTCTTCTGCAAAGCAACGTTTGCTCCCTTATTTCCCAAGGCAACAGAAGCATAGGATGCATTTGCTTCCACACAAAGAGAGTTAACAGATCCATGAGGGCAGGCTGAGCTACAGGTGTGTTTCCCCTGCTCACCTCATCAGTTTGGTGCTCCACAGAGATAGAAATGGCAGAGTAAGATTTCCATTAGTTCTCTCCCTTGCACTGAAGGTACCTGCCGTGCCGATAAGGGAAAAAAAAGAAAAAACCATCCCAAACCAACTTTTCTAGCTTCTTCCTTCTCATGAGGCAGCACAGGCTACACAATGCCAGCATATTCTAAGACATAACTCTCTTCACCTAAAGCCTGCTCACAGACTACAGCAAGTTTTACCTTGGAAGCAAGTGCCAGAAATGGATATTAAAAGTTAACCACTGTCAGGCTGCCTTATGTTGGCAAGTCCAACCAATTCAGTTGGTGCATAACCTCAAAGCACCCCCAAAGAAAGGTTGCAATGCTGAACTGGAAAATCATCGATACTGCCCTACTCTTCTGACCAGGATAATAACAATTTTATCTTAAGAGACAAGAAGAGTCACACACTATATTTACTGCCAAGGAGTTTGCCATTTCAATGCCACCACTCAGTCACCCAGCAAGGCACAGAGCTCGGAGCTTGCAAGCACATGTTGGGAGGACCCAAGAACAAGTCACAACTGCCTGCACAGTTTCTCACCAGGTTTTATCAGGCTTCCCTAAGTATGATGCTCAAGATAAGCAAGGTCAGTCCTGATTTTCCTGCCACGGTATGCAGGCTGCCAGAGCCACAGAACAAGCTTTGCTGCAGGCAACTGCATGATGGCCACAACCCCTGCATTACCAGCTTTAACTAGGAATTACCATAACCGATTCTGATTACTGCTGTATTTGCACACTGCTCTGCCTACTAGACAATATTTTGCAGAAACATCCTCACCCATGAGTTTCAGAGCACACAGTCAGACTTCAGTTTCTGAGACAGAAACTCACAATAGCCATGTGCTCCGTCCCATCCTTGCACTTCCCGTTCTGCCCCTCAAAATACTGCAAAATTAGTCTAGAAGGCCACTAGTACTAACTGGGTTTCTTAATATCCCCAAAACCTCAGGTTTAACTCCTCAGAACACAGTATTTCAGAACGTTAATTCAGATGTAAAGTCATGAAAGACAGACATCTGTTTCACAAAGAAATCGTAGGTCTGAAGGGCAGCCAGGTTTGATAAGCCAGTTCCTGACACACCACACAGTCACAGCAAAGCACTGGGGTCCGTACTAACTACAAACCATGCAGAGAGCCCAGCCTATTTATGGCTTAGGCGAGAAAAAGGAAGCTTGGGTTAATAAGGCCATAACTCAACATTTGAAGAACTGACTTTTCTAATCTTTACTTTATATTAAATCCTTGCTTTTAGAAGCCATTGTGCTTGACATGCTTTCCAACATGTTTTTACTCATTTCTCTCCTCGACCCTTTGAAATGATCAGCCATACAGACCAACATGAATATTCCCACCATATCAGTTTACACCCAAACAGAAAATACCTGAACTAATAGAAGACAAGCAAACACAACACTTCTCTACAACCACCCCAGGACAACAAGACATGCAATATGCTTTTGTACTAAATGGCTGAATTTAGAGAGCCTTAAACTCGTGTCTGAATACCTAAGTAGCCTCATTTCAACCATGCCGGCCATTAGACACAGTAGTCACATACCTGCAGCTGTCAGCACCTTCTTATTAAAAGTGCCAGATGAACATCAGGTTCGTGGACTGTTAGTTACTGAAATTCACATTATAACTTTGCTCCGTACACACCAGTAAGTTTTGCCTCTTGTAGTTTTTTTTTTTTTAGAGCCTTGCAGTAGCACCCTTTTATCATTCAGAAGCAAAAATCACAATTGGAAAGTTGCTCTCTGGTGTGTGTCCGAACTTCAGTATCAAGAAAATCCCGACACTCTTTCAGGTAGTTTTCACGTCTTTGTTTTTCCTATAGTCTCAGCACATAAAGATCCTGTTTTTACTAAACCCCCTCCTTGATTTCCGTCTGTCGACCTCAGCATACCAGCCCAGCCTCTTTCCATTCACCACTTGCATACTTTGGGGGATGGGAGCACCACAGATGTCTGGAATATACAGTGTCAGAACAATGGCTGCTCCATGAGAAAGAGATCAAGAAGTAACTGATTACAAAGACCAACACTGCTATTCCTAAAGTCACAAGTTGCCTGCGGTACCTTCTCAGCCTGTCCTTTCCTCCCAGAAGGAATAATCTTCAGAGGAGGGTATTTTTCGAAGAGAATCGAGAAGCAGCAGCCCAAAGTCCTACATCAAGTTTTAGCCAAGAAAAAATTCCAAGTTTTCTAAATTTAAAAAACTCACTGTTCCAGGAACAACTAATCATGAGAGACGAACTAAGCTGTTTTGTTGGGTAATTTTGAAAAAAAAAAACAAAACAAACCCCCAACAAACCACTAAACAACACATCTGGAGCCCCTTATTCCTCGAGAAATCAGAAATAAGTGCTCTGTATAGTACTGGGAGTACCCGCAAGTTGATCCACACGCCTCAGGAGCGGGTTACTTTGGGAGCTGGAGCCGTGGTCACCCCAGCAGGCGCTTCCCACACCGCCCGGATCCCAGGATTCCGGCTCTTTCGTTACAAGACTCCGGTAACGTGGGTGTTAAAAAACTTAATTTGATTGCTCCCAGCTCCGGGGAAGCTTCATCTCGGTGGCACCCAGAAGTAGCAGCATAACCTCTCCAGCAAATATGCAATGCCACTAAGAGCGAAACCCCACAAGGCAGCAGATTAGTTATCTCCCGCTGACTGCAGTGACCGTGATTAATTATATTCGGTACAAATAAACCCCTACCCTGCTCTCTTCCCCCTCCTATCGCCAAAGGGGATCTGCAGCCCACAGGCGAGTTAGTACTCCCCCCCCAAAAAAGGGGGGGGATACACGACACCTTTAAAATAATAGTATCTTTAAAGGGTCAATAAAGTACCCCGGGCTCT
Organism: Sakesphorus luctuosus; assembly: GCA_013396695.1. NCBI lineage: Eukaryota > Metazoa > Chordata > Aves > Passeriformes > Thamnophilidae > Sakesphorus > Sakesphorus luctuosus. The sequence goes on from VWZD01004039.1 coordinate 396,933, forward strand.
GCTGCAAAGCCAGGCGAGGGCAGAGACTCGCCCCCTCCGCAGCCCGAGCAGCCACCCCCTCGCCCCAGGACGAGCTTCCCAAGAGACACCTCGGGAGCTGCAGCTGC